>JAMQGT020014827.1:22500-84506 GCA_024447675.2 Pterophyllum scalare | reverse complement strand
TATTGCTATCATGCACATATTTGCTTTATTCATATTCCTCCTTCAGTCTCCTGGACACACTCCCACACATGTGCAAACATGCATGCGTATGCTCTTATGTATATGCATGTGGCATGGCATATACATATACCATGCCAGCGGTGGTTGTGACTCTTAGTAACAAGCTTTCACATTTGTATTTGTTCTCACAGAGAAGCACTAAATGGTTCAATTGTTGCGCTGAAGTTTGTTCTCCTGCAGAGAAGAAAGGCTTTAGTGTTTTCCCTGCTGTGATGTTTTTAAATCACAGCTCTTTTCATCTTTAGATTTTCAGTGTTTCAAATGATTTCTCACTTTGCAAGAATCTTTAGTGTGTGAACAACAATGCAGCACTGGTCTTTTTAATCCACCAGTTTATGATCTAAAACATAGTCAGTGCAAGTGAACCAATTATGCTTATTTCAGTCTCCATAGCTTTTGTCTGGACTTTTTTTTGCAAAATAGCCCTTATTGATTTAATATTTCTTGTCCCTTTATATCACCCATGTTTTAAAAACATTTGCTAAAGATGGCATCGTGCTCAGAGATTTTTTAAGATGTGATTTTCCCCAGTTCAGTCACCGCTGATGTTATTTAAATACTGAAATGCAATAAAAAGGATAAAAAATATACAGAAGGGTGTTTGAGTCGAGTGAGGTCTGAGCATATACAGTGGAGGCTTTCAGATTGATCCTTCAGTAAGTGAGCAACTGAAAGTCAGCTGACCTCGATTCTAACTACCACTACATTAACAGTTTTACATGCACATAAAGATTTAATTCAGTTTACAAAATCTCATCCATGGCTTTGCATACATAATCAAACACACTGAATAGTCTGAGCATGCTCAAACAGCCCGGTGTGTTGGTGACAGTGATATGAATCCCAAGGTTACTTTTTTGTTTATGGAGGAAAACTATAATATTCCCTCTCTATGGTGCCTCATTAAAGATGAAAACTGCTTTAAAGAAACAGTTTGTGCCCATAAATAGTTGGAAGCACTGTAAGCTGAGCCAACGTCTCCCTGGCAGTCAAAGGAAGGAAAGCAGTTCTGAGCATTTTGTTCGTTGACAGTGCCAAGAATCAATTTGCATTTACTGAAGGACTGTGTTGAAGAACATCCTGCATCAACATTGCTCTGAAGTGCTCCACAAGCAGTTCAGTCTGACTGCTTCAGATAATTTACCTTCAAAGCAACAGTTTGGATTGTGTTATAGCTGTATTGTATGTCCTTCCTGTGCTGGCGTACTTCTTCATCTGCCTTAGCGAATATGGGCCATAGTCTTCACTGGGGTCTCTTGTCTAAAACTGATGAATGCAACTTAGTATCTGAACCGTGTTTAACATTCTGTCGAAGAGGCAAGGCACGTTTATTCGTATCGCATGTTTTAACAGCACGGCGATTCAGAATGCTTTACATAAACTTTAAGATCATCCATCCATCCATGCATCCATCCATCCATGCATCCATCCATCCATCCTCTTCTGCTTATCTTGTTTTTATCCTGTATTTCACCTAAATACTAAACCCCAAATAGAGGTTTGTCAGTTTTACAGAAAATGTGATAGATTTTTTTTTTCCATTGAATAATTCAGTTCTGCTCTTGCTCTTCATACAGTTACATGAAGCTAAGTTATACAATTATCTAAAAAGAGAACGGTGTTTTTGGAAATATTAGGAAAAAAATCCTTGTGCTGTCATTAAGACAGTGACTGTCTGTGTACAAATACTTGATTTGAAATGAGGGCTAATCCACAGATGATTGATTTTCTACAGTGTGAAGTAACAATCTTCGGCTCTAGCTCGTCATTCTTTCACACAACAGAAGAGCCAGTATCTGTACACATGCCTAACTTCACAGTTTCCCCATAATGAATTGGAAGGAAGCAGAATTTTAGACCTTATTTCCAATCCTGGCCCACTGTACGACTGAGAGCTAATGAAACACCTCAGATGGAGTCCAGCAGTCTTTCATCTCACACGTCCAGTTAGTGGCTTGTGGTTCTCGGGGGTCATTACTGTTCATCTGCCTTCCAATGACCCTCAGTGTAAAGCCACCTGAAGCAGGAGCCAAGCTCTCTGGGAAGGAATAAAAATAATTGCATGTGACAGTCTCTATATTTCTTTCAGTTCAAAACAAGTTGATCTTTATTTTTTCTACTTTTGCAAAAGCAAGGGACAAAATAAATCTTTATTATGAGCAGAAAATTAGTTTTTAAAAGTAGCTGATCACTAATCACTTACAGTTACATTTATAGCATTCTGATTGATATAAGATTTTTTTTTTGCTGATAGTTACTCGAATTTGAGGATATCAGATTCACCACAGTATGCTTTTGTTTAATGTTCGCTTTGAAAACACATCAGATCTCAGTCTGGAAAACAACGTCATGCCGGATATCTGTACTGATGTGGACTGGGTAATGTGCTAGGAATGAAATGATCCCACATTGTTAGATGGAAATGAAGGAATCCGGGACCCACGGCACCTCGTAGGGTCTGACACTGGGTCCAAGGATTTCATTCTGATACCTGATGGCAGTCACGGTGCCATTGCCTAGCCTGTAAAAGTCTGTGCGTCCCTCCATGGATAGGTCTTCCCAGACCATCCCTGACCCACCACCAAACTGGTAATGATGTTACAGGCAGCATAACGTTCTCCACGACTTCTGCAGATCCTTTCATGTCTGTCACATGTGCTCAGGGTGAACCTGCAAATACCAGTCAGGCTCCACGGTGCTGGGCAGTGAGCACAGGGCTCACTAGAGGACGTCCGTCTCTCCAGCCGCCCTCATGAAGTCTGTTTCTGATTGTTTGGTCAGAAACATTCACACCAGATACTGATACTGACCTGACCACATCAATTTCCCAGAAGTTTAACTGACTTGATGCTAAACTCTGATTAATTTTTGATTAATATATAAATAATATGATAATTTACATTACATTGAGGATAACCTTAATTATAATAAGATATGTGCTAAGTAGTTAATTAGTTTTAAAAATTATTTAGATTAATTCATTACAGATTATAACAGTAAAATGTATTTTAGAATCTACTAAAAAACCGGGGACAACAAACAACATAATACCTAACACATCTAAATAATTTAAGTATCGTGGAATGAGAACATCATGGAAGAGTTAAAAAGGAATTTTGGATAGCGTGTTATTAGTTACGCTAAAGCAATATTATTAGAAAACACTGCATACATTTCCATTGCTGTGCAGAAGATACCCAGCTTTATCTGTCTGTGAAGCCAGACGACACAAATCAGTTAAACTGCTTTCATGTATTAAAGACATGAAGGCCTGGATGTCTCAAAATTTACTTCTCCTAAATTCAGACAAAACTGAGTTTTTTGTACTTGTATTACTTTGGCCTCAAGTAACACTGTGAAAAACCTGGGAGTCATTTCAGCGCACACCTTAAACAAATATGTAGGACTGCTTTATTTCATCTGAGCAGTATTTCTAAAATTAGAAACACCCTGTCTCAGAGTGATGCTGAAAATCTAATCCATGCATTTATTACTTCTAGCCTGGACTATTGTAATTCATTATTATCAGGCTGTCCTAAAAGAAAACCTTCAGCTGATCCAAAATGCTGCAGCTAGAGTACTGACAGGGACTAGAAAGAGAGAGCAGATTTCTCCCTTATTGGCTTCTCTTCATTGGCTCCCAGTTAAATCCAGAATAGAATTTAAAATCCTCCTTCTCACATACAAGGTCTTGAATAATGAGGTCCTATCTTATCTTAAAGACCTCGTAGTACCGTATCACCCCAATAGAGCACTTCACTGCTAGCTTACTTGTGGTTCCCAGAGTTTCTAAAAGTAGAATGGGAGGCAGAGCCTTCAGCTATCAGGCTCCTCTCCTGTGGAACCAGCTCCCAGTTTGACACCTCTCTATTTTCAAGATTAGGCTTAAAACTTTCCTTTTTGATCAAGCTTAAAGTTAGGGCTGGTGTCCCTGAACCCTCCCTTAATTATGCTGCTATAGGCTTAGTCAGTTGCAGGGGTTGGGGTTTTTCTCTAATACTGTAGGCTCTTTACCTTACAGTATAAAGTGCCTTGAGGTGACTGTTGTTGTGAATTGGGGTAATATAAATGAACCTGAATTGAATTGAATTGAAAATTAAAATGAAGACGATATAACAACCAGAGCACTCACTGTGAAACAAATTGAACCAGTCATTGCCAGCATGTTAAAACTGATCTCACAGTTGGCTACAACAAAATAGAATTGGCCGCACTGGACCTGCAGCCTCTCTCTCATCCACCGACCACCTCTCCGCTGCTCCGCCTCAGTCTGCAGCCCTCCTCAACTCTGCTCCTCGGGCCTGAAACCCAGTGCGGCCAATTCTAATGTTAACCAAACTAAAAGCTAACCATTCTCCACCTCAATGGGCCTGACCACCAGTGTTGTGAAGCTATGCTTAACATGCTTCTTTAAATTTGAAGTAGGACTCTTATCACCTAGGCACAACAAAAAGAAAAAATGGGGTAAAAATGTTTAACCCAGAGGGATTAAAATTAACTAATAACAGGGTCTTGTGATGTTTTTGACCTAATGTTACTAATTACATGTGCTTGTCAGGGAGGACTTATTATTGGGCCTTTTCATATAACCAGAAGTGCCTCATTATGCTTTGACAAAGATCCTCCAAATCACCGAAACTACTACTGGAGTGTGTCAAGGTTCTTCCAAAGATATTCCCTCATAATAAAGGTGATCCCTCGGAACATCTTTGTCTTGATTTGCAGTCATCCTTCCCTCTAAGGTAACCTTTAGACCCCCACCCCGGCATAACAGAGCCAGCAGATCCTCTCCCCATAGGAGTCAAGGGTTCAAGTTTTGCCCTTCGTTAGTCACCTGACTGTATCTGGGATATTTCACACATCTGACCACCTCCTTGTATCACTCACATGTCAGATTTTATCACCTCAGCATTTCTAACTTGACGATATTAACGAACGAGGATCATCTTTCATCTTAAACACAACAGAAGCTGATGAAGTGCGCCGTAGGTGTCGGGGCCTGGCTGAAGAAGAGCGGCTGTTAATTCTGCTCAGACCCCGAGGCGTTCTCACATCTCGCTGCAGACACTGTTTGATTTAGTGAAGAGGATCTTGTAGAGGCTGTCGGCAGCTGAAAACTGACGCCCAGCTTGACAAAAGACAGCACACACTGCCAGGACAGGCTCGCCCACTCGTTCTAACTCAGGTCTGGTGGTAAATAAGTGAGCATGTTGGAGTGCTTACATTTTGCAATTGTTTTTCCTCACAAATGTCTGTATTTTCAGATTTTTGTCACACACTCGATAGCTCCTGCGTGAAGCCATTGTGCATATTACTGGATATTATTCTGATTCTACGTGAACATATTTAATTCACTGGATTAAGACAAAACAGATAGTGGTAACATCAATCGGATGTGTCCTAGCGTTCATGCGGGTGTTAATCTGGCACCGCCACCCCACCTAAACACTGCTGCACATACAGAATATTAGGCATATGATTGGTTTTAATGTCGTGGCTCATCAGGATGTTGTAACAAGAACCTTTTTTTTTTTTCTCGAGTGAATTTGTTCATCATCATCTATGTTAGTGTTTTCTGTCATGACTTCAGTCTGATGCCAAAGTGTGAGCTGAGTTTAACTGAACATTACGCCTTCCATTAAAATCAGCATTCTTTCCACAGCTGCTGAAAATAAAAGGTTTATCTCTGCGTAGCTTTGATGTAAGGACTCTAACTGGTGACTGCCAAGAAGACACAGGATCTCACTTTAAAACCTTTCGGCGAGCCCTTTGTGTTTGCAGGTCCCAGCGTCTTTTATGATTTGCCACTCATTTATGGGACCGCGTCACCTGTCTGCGTATATTTACGAAGTAGTCAAAGAAAAGTCAGGATTTGTGGCGATCTAGTCCTCATGGCTCATTCTGTCGGACGTGTAGTGAAGATTAGATATTTGATCCCTGCGAGCAGTTTTAGCCCAATCCTGCTTAATGCTCCCAAATCAACAGTCCAATTCATTTCCATTTCTCTGGTCTCTCCTTCCTTTCACATATCTCCTGTCCAGTTTTCTTTCTGGCCTTCTCCCCTCCTCCTCTCCCTCCTGGTGAAAATTCAGTTGAATAAATGAACCCAATGGTAAAGCTGAAGTCACTGGATGATGGATAAATATGAGAGGCACACTCTGTCGCCAGTATTTACGTTAAAGCGTGAATTTGTCTGTCCTGATGCAGCAGTGCTGATGCCCCTGTGTGTGTGTGTGTGTGTGTGTGTGTGTGTGTGTGTGTGTGTGTGTGTGTGTGTGTGTCTGTGTTGGACAAAACAAAAGTGAGAAGGATGGAGGAAGTAATTCTCTTCACGCTTGACTGCATGTAGGACTGTGATTGCTCTTCCTCAGGTGTGACAGCAGCTCTTGAAAGTGCATTTTTGGTGCGACCATTGTTTGAGTTTGGCCCCCAAGTTGTGTGCATGCTAAGTGGGTTATATGATTTCTGAATCTGCGTGTGTGTGTTTGTGAGTTGCTGTCAGCACAGGTACGGCGTGTTCTTTTTAAGTGTCTGAGCTCTTCTGCTTTGGCAGGATGAGCGATGTAGAGTGGGAGGGAGCTGTCAGTGCAGGGACATTTAACGGGTGGGAGGTAGGTGTGTGTGTGTGTGTGTGTGTGTGTTCGTTTCAGGGTTGCCCAGTATGAGGGGATTAACCCTGTGGGAGTTTGTGCTCTCATGTGTAGCCAACTGTGCTGTCTGCTACAGCTTCGCACACACATTTTGCATTCAGTTCATCACGTCCACAAGCCTTTGTGTGTACATTCACACTTAATCTGTCTCTCTGTCTCTCTCTGTTGCTTCCGTTCCCCATCGCTCACACACACATGCACGGGTCCTTTCCGGTACCCGGGGGTCCGTGCAGATCGTGGTGTTGTGACACAGACAGACTACAGCGTGACCTTTAAGTCGAGGCCGCGTGGCTGGATGTGGTCTGGACCCAGGGAGGGACTGCATGAAGCTGACAAGCCAGAAGAAAAGTCAAAGTCAGGGCGGAAAAGGTTCGGCTTGGCAGGGAAATCCTCCTCCGGTCTCTATGACAACAGTCACACCATTATGACCACATTCCATCACACTCCTTTGTCTTTTAACGTCCAAAAGTGTTTGTAGACAGCCCTCGATGTGAAGCCACAGTTTCCTGTTTTTCAGCACCATAGTTATTTATCCCCTGAGCTTTATCAAACAGGCAAGCTTGCATGAATTTTGAGAACAAGATAAGATGCGACAGAACAGCATCATTTCATGTTCCCCTAAGGAAGAGTTTCTTTACCATGCAGCGCATTTAGTAATAGAAACAGAAACACTTGAACACAGCAGATACAGTCTTTGATATCAGGAGAGGGGCGGCTTAACCTATTGATAGTTTCTTGGCTTTTGAAGTGCAGATGGCCATCAGCACAAATGAGCATCTAAATGGCTGAATGGAGCACTTGGGGTGCTTTGAGACAGCCACTGAATGAGAAGGTTCATTGAGACGGGATGAAGAGGATGCAAACAGTTCCGCATGATGGTCTGGGTGAGTGCCGGCTGGCACGCCTACAGAAGAAGAGTGTCTCCTCCAGCAGACAATTCTGTCTAATGACCGTGGGACAATTAAGGATGAAAGCCGAATCAGGAGTACCTGTAATGCCCTAGTTTATTATCGCCACCTGTACATGTGCACATCGCTATGAATTAGCAGGGCGCAGCTTTATTGGACAGAGTGTGCCACAGCTGACATTAATACGTCCCGCACCCTCACATGCACTTGCAGACTATGGGTTGAATTAATAGAATAATTACAATACAGCATTGATGATCGTGTCAATAGAGCAGTTCCACTTGATATATTGCACATGATATTTCACGATATCTGTGTAATAATACACAGATATTCTCCATTTATTCTTCCTGCATATTGCATTGCAGTGTGTGTGTGTGTGTGTGTGTGTGTGTTTGCATTGTTAGTCAGTGTTAATAATGTGTGAATTTGATTAATGTGCTTCATCTTGCTGTATGTGCTTTAGAGTTGCTGCCTGTTTCAGTTTTAATATGGATATTTGGGACCAGTGGATAACAGATGTAGCAACACAGTATATTACTGTATCATTATTTTGTTTAACCCGTACTTCATACTGATCGTTATTTACTCTGGAGAAGGGATGCCAGTATTTCTAATTATCTTAGATATTAGTTCTGATACATTGATTGAATTTTTATCACAGATGCCAAACTGTGTTCAGGCTATTTTGGTTGAGATCACTGTCAGCGTGTATGGAGGAGGTCGGGAGAGAGGCGGTGCTGAAGAATAAATGTGGTCATACCGAAGATTGACTTTCAAGTTTGTTAGAACTTTACAAACTGTGTTTTTGCCTCATATGCTGTATTTCCATGTTTGCATGTTTAAATAAATCACTGCACCTAGTTCCCATTTTCCTAGCAAAATCTAAAGGAATAACATTGTAAAAAAAAAACCAACAAACTTTAATATTGTAAAAAGCTACATATATCTATGCTGATCAAACTTGTAGCCAGTGCTTATGCACCCTTTACTGCCTTCCGGCTGTCAGCGTATTATACACCGATGGGCATTTTTGTCTCTGCTCCTTGTTTGTGTTGTCATTTCTCGCTCAATTGTGAACCGGAGGTGGTGCCGGGCCAGGAGGAAATGACACGTCTCTGACAGGAAACCGCCCAGGGGACAGACGAGGCAGCTCACTTTAACTTCGCTCTGCTGCCTGTCCAACACTGCAGTCGCACACAAACATGCACCAGCCGGGCAGCCGGTTTCATACTCCCGCTGGTGACCTGAAGCCAAATTCACAGTCTTGTTAATAGTTTGGAAGACTTAAATTATTTGTTTGGATGTCATCTATTAGCTGCAGGCAGCACACGTGAACCGTATATCCATCCACACGTGCACGCTGATTTCTTTACTCTCGAGGGCACGGCACCATCGCGGCCACTGACCCACGCGTGAATGCGGTATTTTTGGGAGGGTTATTTTGGGCGACTGTATATGATTATATGTGAGTTATACAGCTGTATTAAAGGAATAAAGGAAGCAGTCATGATCAACACTAGGCCCGGCTCTCTGCTGAGATGAGCCGCTGACACAGAAATGGTTTAAAGATGTAATTACAGAGAACAGCGCTCTCCCTGACAGTAACACTCTTATTTAGCGACTGGACTGCTGCCACACAGAGGGAAGTAACATAAAACTGACAATCCAATTACTCAGACCATTTCCACACTTGCCCAAATGGTGACGACGGACAGGAATCTTGTTTCTTTTGTTGTTGTTTTTCCAATTCGTTTCTCCTCTGCAAGTTAAACAGCAAACGGCATGTATTTACTTTTGTAGCACTTGTTTTGATTTTTCCGCTCCTTAGTGGTTTTTCCTGCAGTCCACACACAACAGTTCTGGTTCTCCGTGAGAGATGGGATGGGTGTGCATTAGGAACTGGCCTACAGTGGGAGCCAGCAGGAGCGGGTCACTTAGCTGAACTTGCTGCCTTTCTGCAGATGTGCAGTAATTCTACTCAGCTTTCTAGCATTAATGTACAAGCAAAAAAAAAAATCAAATGAAAAATCCTTAGCTGTTCCTAGGACTGCGCTCGACTGGGCAGAGACCTCGGAGCCACTGCTTGAAGCCACTCTCCCAGTTTTGGGGGCCCATTCCCGAGTGTTCCAGTTACTGTCTGCCACTGTGATGGTTACTGGATCCTGTTCAGGGAGGTTGCTGTGGTCTGCTCTTACATCCACTAGCAACTGAGCATTGTGGTTATGTGTTGTTATGTCTGTTATGTCTCCAGCCTTGGGGACTGAGAGTGCACCTTGGGTGGTTCAGTGGAAAACACCTGGTTTATTCTCCTGGCTTCTGTCTCTTTGGGATACCTCTTGAAGCAGACTGAGTCTGTTCTTGGCAGTTTCTAAGTCCTCAGGTGTGGACAGCTTTTTGTACCTCTTAGGCACACCTCTGTTCATCTCACCTTTCTGCAGTTCTGATAGTTGGATAACTTCCCTTGGCCTTGGCTTCTAGTCTTCTTCTCCGTGGAGGGTGACGTAATGCTGCATTCATATCTTCTAGTAGACTTTCAGAGGGTACTTCAAGTAGACTTGGTAATCTGCCATGGAGAGTCCAGGTTTCCAGCTTAGCCATGATCTTATCTTTCAGGTCAGCTGCTCTGGCCTTCAGCATCCCAGTTGTTCTTGGGGCTTGGTACCCAGTCTTGGAGTGTCCTGCCCCCCCCCTTCCATAGCATTTGTGTTGTACCTCGTCAGTCTCTAGCTGTGATATCAGTTGCTTCGTCGGATGTTGAAACACTGACCTATTGATTGTTTTGATGTTAGTCTGGATGTTGGGTGTCGAAGAGTTCCACAACCTCTTGGTGTAACCCCCTTCACTGGGGTTACACGTGTAGTAGCATTCCAACCGTTTCTTGTCCTCATCTCGTGTCCACATGTGCTGAATCCTTGTTCTAGTAGCCTACTTATCGTCAGTATGTCCTGGTTCCGCCTGATGTGGACCTTGTTACTCCAGGCGATGTCCGAGCCGGTGTGGCTTCAGTTATATATCTCTCGCTAGCATGCGGCTCCGACCCTTACTGGATGCATTCCCTGGCCGGGATTCAAATCGCCACCAGATCAAAGATGGTAGTGTTGCCACTGCACTACCCAGCTGCTGCAGGAGTAGTTGACATGTATGTTTTCACAGTGGTTGATGTTCATATTAAACATGGATAAAGTTTCAAAAACTTGAGGTCTATGTACGCAAAAGTAATTTCTGTGAGTCAAAATCTCAGGCTTCTGTTTGATGTCAGTGAGAGCCGTCTCCTAATATGGTCATGTCAGGCACCCGGGCCGTGAGAAAAGAAGCCCCACCCATCTGCTCTTCAGTCCTCTGGTTCATGAGGGGCAGTCAATCAAACAAGCTGCATAAGGCGAAAGGAGCTAAAATGGCTTGTTTGAGACGGGATGGACTGAGGGGCTCTACCAAGGCCTGGTAGATAAATAATGACTACTGTGAACTGTGAATCATGCAAAGCTGCTCTAGTGCAGTCCATGAATGTGGAGCTGAGATTGACCATAATTAGCCCCTCTTAAGCCAGATATCTTAATTAGAGGTTCAGCGGGTATTATGCTTCTAAATTCAAGCTTCATCTTAATCTTAATCTGTTGACATATTTGTAAAGGAGATTTTTCCCATATTTAAAACTGAAAAATAAAATGAGTCATTCAAGCTAAATACAAAATTTAATTGCATTTAATTTCAATTTATTTTCAGATTGATGATCAAAGAGAAGTACAGACATAAACTCCATCTTATTAACTTATTTCTTGATGTAATCAGTTATGTCTGTGTAATTTGATGGCATCTACTCTTTTGCTTGGTTTTGTCAGGTCTTGATGCTCACTGATGGAAATACAGAGAGCTTTCTGTGCCAGCGCCTGCCCGTCCTGTCCTCCATGTCGCAGCTGGGTGGCGTCGCCACGGCCTACGTCTGTCAGGACTTCACGTGCTCTCTGCCCGTCACCGACCCCCACGAACTACACCGGCTACTCCTGGACGGGACCACGGACATGGAGGCAGAATGACAGCTGGAAAACTGACTGAGGATGTTCTCCTCAAAATCTGCACTTCTCAGATCTGCACCTTTAGCCTAGCTTCTTTCTTTTTTTCTTTTTTTGCTGGATTTGGCTAGTGAGTCAGGCTTTGCCAGTCGAGTCCTCCTGCTAGTCAGTTCCACCTCTGTTACTCCAGCCTGTTCTTTATCAGCAATACCAGGTATTACCTCAAATATCAGCTCCAGGGTTTTATTAAAATTAAGGTGTAAAAATGCTTATATGAGTATAAAATAAAAGCAGTGGCAGCTGTTATAAAACGTTATAGCTTTACTGTTAGCCCTGAAGATCCTTAACAGGCCATAAGCTGAGATCTGAACTGGGCCGATAATATTTTGCAGACGAACCCTGTGCTCACGACACACGGATCTGACAGTATGTACATTTTAAAAACCTATGCATATGATTTTTTATCTGTAGCAGCGTGTCTCATTCTTTCACGAGTGTTTTGGAGTTGTTGCACAAAAGATTCTTCTCCAGATACATTTTGTGAATGTTGTCTTTAGGTTTGGGCCTCAAGAAAACAGAGCATGCATATGCAGAATCCTGAAAAATAAATATTTGTCCTGCAAGCAGTGGGCATTTGATTTTGTTTCAACATGCTTTATTATTTGATGGGACCATCCAAACACAGCTGTGAAGGTGGCCACAAAGAATAAGTGATATTTTTGTGGTGTTCTTTTTGTCTGTGATGTCTTTCCAAGATTCGATCAGGAAGTAAGTGTGTTGTAGCGCTCGGCCCTTTTCTGTACTATAAATACTCAGACAGTGAGAACCCCTCTGTTGTGTGTTCTCTTCCTCGTCTGTTTCCCGCTGTAGGCTGGGCGAACATAATGTAAACACTGTGTGAAACACTTGGGAGTGTGTGCATAAATGTGTGCGTGTGTGTGAGAGGGAGAGACAGATGGACTGCCGACGTTGAGGAAGGGGAGTTTGTCTCCGAGGGTCGTCCTCAAGCAAAGGCGAGAACAGAAACGCAGCAAAGGTGAAGTTTCTGTGATGATTTGTGTCCTTCACCTCTCCGTGCGAGGTGACTCACATCCGCCAGTGTCCTCTAAGAACGCTTGTGCACTTGTTTACTTTAGTCAGCCAAGCCTTCCCCCTCCCGCTCATTTTTTTGTGTCACCTCAAGAACGAGGGAAGTCATTTTGGCAGGCCGCTGCTTCTGTGGAAGAACAAGAAATAGCCAAGAGAGGAAAACAAGACTGGGAGGAGGAGGAGGAGGAAGAATATGAGGTAGAGGGACATACAGGAGTAGAGGAGAGAGATTTGGATGTAAAGTCCCAGCCTCACTTTTCTTAACCTCTCATTTGCTTGTTCTCCTTCTCTCCCTATCATCTTCTCCCAGGTTTGGACTCCTCTATCTTTGGTGTCACGTACACACACTCCATTCCACCGCTGTGCAATCCCCCTGGAAGCATGCTGGAACTTCTGTCCCCTCCTTTATCGAATCCTAGTCCTCACCCACACAAACACACACACAAACACACATGCTCGCTCTACCCCTCCCTTCTCCCATCACTCCTTTCATTATTGTTCTCCACTAATTGTTTTGATGAGCTGCACAAGCTAAATTTTAATTAGCACTGAGATTAGTGCTTGACCCCATCTAACCTGTCGGCCCCGCTAATTGTGAAGCTGTAATCTGCGTGCCTCAGATCTTAAAGATATGAATGATGAGCTTGTAAATTAGAATAGCTCTTTTATAGTAAGAGACTAAATGCAGTGCTTAAACAAAAGGCATGGCAGAGTAACACAACTGTACACATGAAGGGGAAACGGTTCAATTAAGCTGGTTTTTTTTATGTTTTAAAATATATTTTAAATAAAAATATTCAAGAAGCTGTACTTTTTTCATACCAGTTTATGTTTCTAAGGCTAATCATAATTATTTGATCCCCTGCTGAATTAAGTTTGCTCACAAAGAAATGAGCACTAATTTCTATGGTAGTTTGATTTTATTTGACAGATTACCAACCAAAAATTCAGAAAAAAACCCACTGCATAAAAGTTATAAATTGATTTGCTTGTTACTGAGTGAAATGAGTATTTGATCCCCTACATCCCAGCCAGAATTCCGGCTCCTGCGGTGTTTATGTCTCGACTGGTTGGCAGAGATTCCCGGAGGTTTCTGGCTCTCGCCCGGCGAAATCGGTTGCAAAGAAGGCACTGCAGCACAAACCTCCCAGTGATTACTTGGGTTGCTAGCAGATTGCCACGGTTGCACCTAAGTTTTCATGTTTGTCTGCAAACACTACTGGCCCAGCAGTAGTAAAATCTTTTTAAAAAGTACAACGCAAACTGTGCGACTGGGGACTGATTCATTTGATCTTACATCGCTGCCGTGATTGTCACATGTGCACAAATAGTGGACAAGTTAACGCCATGTGGTTAGTGGTCACTAAAACTGAAGCTGCATCTTAGAGCTGCTACAGATTTAGTGCTCTTACAGATATTAAAACCAAAGGGGAAAGCAGTGAACCTGTAATAAAATTATTTTAATAAAATTATTATGACCCAGTCTAGAACAGGTTTCATACACTTTGGCTAATAAAAGCTGGAAGCCAGTGCCAAAATGCCGACGTTGTAATATCTGTAATAACAGCATTAAAAGGGGGTGTTTTATAGTGAGCTCTGTGGATCGTTTCCTCATTGTAGCAACTGTACAGTTAGGGGCTTGTCTGCTTTGATTGGCAGGTGTGCTGACACATTGTGGCCATCTTTGTGCTGTTTTTGCCATACGGAGAATTTCATCCAAGAACACTGCTGCACTTTTAGTGAGTCAAATTCTAGTATTTTATTACTTGTTACTAGGCAGTGATCTGGTATCTGTGTCTGCAGATCTTTCAACGCATTTGTGAAACCACTTCAAATATCCTGTCGGAAACATGATAATCTGCATTGTTGCCATTGGCACATTTCCTGTTTTGAATGCAATTTGCATTTTCCAAATGTTTGGAATGAATTGATTTATAGTCTGCATTTTGTGTGGGTTGGATGTAAATAATGCAAATGAATGCAAGCAAGTGATTGTAGGACTGCTTTTTTTTCCCTCTCTCTTTTGCATTTGCATTTCTACAATGAGAAACATCCTGTCTCTGAGTAATGCTGAAAAGCTAATCCATGCATTTATTACTTCTAGGCTGGACTACTGTAATTCATTATTATCAGGATGTCCTAAAAGCTCCCTGAAAAGCCTTCAGCTGATTCAAAATGCTGCAGCTAGAGTACTGACAGGGACTAGAAAGAGAGAGCAGATTTCTCCCATATTGGCTTCTCTTCATTGGCTCCCTGTTAAATCTAGAGTAGAATTTAAAATCCTTCTCCTAACATACAAGGTCTTGAATAATCAGGCCCCATCTTATCTCAAAGACCTCATAGTACCGTATCACCCCAATAGAGCACTTTGCTCTCAGACTGCTGGCTTACTTGTGGTTCCTAGGATACTTCAGAGTAGAATGGGAGGCAGAGCCTTCAGCTTTCAGGCCCCTCTTCTGTGGAACCAGCTCCCAGTTTGGATTCAGGAGACAGACACCCTCTCTATTTTTAAGATTAGGCTTAAAACTTTCCTTTATGATCAAGCTTATAGTTAGGACTGGATCAGGTGACCCTGAACCCTCCCTTAGTTATGCTGCTGTAGGCCTAGGCTGCTGGGGAGTTCCCATAATTCACTGAGTGCTTCTTTTAATTCACCTCTTTTCACTCTGTTTATACCCCACTCTGCATTTAATCATTAGTTATTATTAATCTCTGTCTCTCTTCCACAGCATGTCTTTTGTCCTGTCTCTCTCCCCTCAGCCCCAACCGGTCGCAGCAGATGACTGCTCCTCCCTGAGCCTGGTTCTGCTGGAGGTTTCTTCCTGTTAAAAGGGAGTTTTTCCTTCCCACTGTCACCGAGTCGTTTTGACTGTTGGGTTTTCTCTGTATTATTGTGGGGTCTTTACCCACAATATAAAATATACAATATAAAGCACCATGAGGCGACTGTTGTGATGTGGCGCTATATAAATAAGATTGAATTGAATGTAAATAATGGAAGCTAAAATGACAGTGCTGTATTTGTGTGTTTGTGGATATGTACGCATTATATGATTGCTTATTATTTAGTGTGTGTGTTTCGTGAGTTTTTTCTGGTGTTTGAGTGGACATTAAATGTGTGGAACAATCTGTTTTAGAAGAAGGCAAGTGTCTGTAAAACAAGGCTCTCAGAGGTTTGTGTGTGTGTGTGTCTGTGTGAGTGTGTGTGTGTGCTGTTGTCCTTGCTATCAGATGTGGCTGCTGTGTTTCAGTCTGTGTTATAATGAGGCCACAGGGGGCTGAGAACAGCGACACACTAACTTGGAGAGAGGAGGAACGTTCAGAAGCAGAGGGGGAGGTGTTGCGCGCTCTTCTGTCACCCAGCTCATGCGTCTTAAGGTTTTCTGTCCTCTCCTGATGCGGTCTTTCAGGACATTACATTGTTTGAACTGTAAGGAAAAAAAAAACTTTAATGAAAAACTTTTTGTCACTTGCAAAAACTTGCGTAAGTGCATTGTGTATTTCTGTGAAAAGACTTAAGATGTCTGAGTTATGTAATCAATACCATGTGTGTGTGTGTGTGTGAGAGAGACAGTCAGACCTGGCACTTGTCTGATAAGCCCAAAACCTCCCAAAGAAACCTAGGCTGGCACCTTGTTGACCACAGAAAGCAAAGACAGAGTTAAAGTGGTGTAGAGCATTCCCGAGAACCCAAATGTCCAGATGCACCATGATTTCACACTACACGGGATTTTGTTGGTGAGTTATGGTTGCATGTGCAAAGCAGGGAGGAGTCTCCATTTTATTTTCTTTACATATATCACAGGCCTCACGATACAAGTAAGACTCTGAATGAACATGAGCATTGGTTATGACAGTTTTTTATCTTTTGTAATGCGTCTCTGTATAGCAGTGTTTCTCAAACCGTGGGGCGCCAACGACTTGGGAGAAATGTCATTGTGGAACAAATGTTGAACATTGTTAACGTTAGCAGGTACGTTAGCACAGCAACTATCAACACTCACCACCATCGCCGTCTGCTGTGCACATAGATCTGTCATGGTACCTCTTCAACACTGAGACCCCGCCACCACCACCACCACCATGACCTTGTGTGGGGCATGAAAAGATTGCATCCAGCGACGTGGGGGGTGACGGAAAAGGTTTGGTGTAGTGTGAGACAACCAACAAAAGGAGGACTCAGATGTGTTTCGGTATTTTTCAGGAAGAACAGCCCTAAGGAGATCCAGCAGCGGAAACAAGCACATCGGAAAGAGCCCGGCTGACCCTCACCCTCTGAGAACATGCAGTCAAAAAGTCTTATCAGCCGACATATGAGGCCAGAGTCAATAGCATAAAAACATTGTAATTTCTTAGCCAAAATATGTGGTTGAATACAGTTAAAAGCAGATGAGAAATCAATAAAAAGTAACCCTTGCAGATGTTTTTGTGCCTACAGATGTCTTAAAATCATGTTTTAAAGGGTTCCCGATGCGTCCTCCACTCCCCTGACTGACCAAATTGACGTGGGCCCAGATATTCTTTAACTTTAGATAAAAGCACTTCCTTCATAATCTTTTCAAATGTCTTCATTGCTAATGAAGTAAGGGCAACAGGCCTGAAATCATTCAGAGACTCGGTGGCCTTGCTTTTGGGGACAGGAACAATGATAGAGGCTTTCCAAAGCTGAGGGACCCTGTGGGTCTGGAGAGACAAGATGGTCCTAGGAGGTGTTCTCCTTGTGACTGTGTGGGTTCACTGTGGGTAACCCAGCTTCCTGCATGTAAGGTTAATCACTGATTCTAAATGGACTGTAAGTGTGAATGGCTGTCTGTCCCTCTGTGTTAGCCCTGCAACAGACTGGTGACCCCGAGACAACTCCAGCCCTCTGCAACCCTGAACTGGATAAATGGAGATGGATGGATGGTGTGTAATAATCAGCTGGGCTTCTGCTAAGGTAAGTAATAATAGAGATGAAGAACCAGCTCTCTGCTCACATTTCATCATCATTTGATCCAGAGTTGGCAGGGGGATGAAAAACCTCACATTAAAACATCGTGTTGTTGGCAGTGTCGCCCTTTTACCTTTCTGTATGTGCTCCTCCTCGCTTTCTCGGTGTGACATTTCAGCTAACGTATGTGCATGACAGATTTGTGTGGGCAGGAGTGTTGGATCTTGGCTCAGACGATATCAGATGCAGCAGCATGTCAAAAGCAGTCATGGGCAGCAGAGTGCATCCAGCCAGACGCTGTCAGGCCAGCTGATGGCTGGGTCGGAGGTGGGGAGATAATAGAGTCATGGTCACAGACTGGATGTGAAACGTGTATTTGATCTTGACATTTCAGCACAAACAGCATGCATCCATGTTCTTTTGGCTAGGTATGGCATCTAGTTTTCTCACCAAATACTGCACGTGTTAGTTGTCCATATGTCAATGCTGATATTATTGCAATGACAACTTTATGTGGGGTGAATCGTTTGCCTCTTATACACTGGTGAGGCCAAAACATGGCCATCACTGTCACGCCAGCTTTCATCTGTGTACTACCAAAACAACTTGGACCACCCATACAGGGACCAGAGGAAGGTGACTGTTGGTGCTGAGGGACGGAGGTGTTGCTAATGCAGTTGGTTGTGCATTGGTGTCTTTTAAGAACAAGTCTGCATTTCAACAGGTTTACCAGCTTGCTGGGGCCACTGTATATCAGGATAGTTCCACCTAGAGACACCTCATTGTCTGTAGGTACTCGCCACTCCTCGCCTGAGCACCCCACAAGCCTAGAGGAGGTAAGCTTAAGAACTGCCAGACCTCCGAAGTCATTCTCTATCTCCAGGGCTGTGATAACTCAGCGTAAATTCATGTGGGAGTGCAACAAAAGTGCTTAAAAGAGCTAGCCAAAGTTGAGGACTGAAAAAAGGCAAAAGGGTAGCCATGAGGACTCTGAGGGGAGCCGACAGCAGCCTAATTTCTTAGGCAGAGGCCAGCATCAAAACTTTTGATACTAGAGGTGGAATGGAGGATGGAGCCCTGTTAAGATTTATACCTCAGTTCAGCAAACCATAGCATGGCGGGAGGGCCAAGAGTTAAGTCTGTACTGCTGGTTGAGCTGACCAGATGTGTGGGTGGAGCACGACGCTTTACCCTGTGAAGGCTGGAGCAAGGAGGTTTAGTTGGCAACTCAACAGCAAGCTTTCTGAAAAACCAGAGACACACAGGCTGCAAGGCTGTATGGGATACCCAGAGAGATGCTGGAGGAAGTTGAAGCCTGAGGCAGTATAGTAACGGAGAGGATAATCCCTGAAGAGGCAGTAGCGGGAGGCCGGCAAGGAGAGTGATAGGGAGATGCCCCTGTTTACTGGCCAACCACATGTCGATCTGCCAGCATGAGGGGTGAAACATAAATGAACAAACACCAGTGAAAATGTGGCAAGCCACGAGCATGGCTGGTGAAGCACCCACCTGTATAGTTAAAATGTACTTCTGCAAACAGTGTCAGCTATATAAATATAGGCACGTGGAGCCTCCTTCATTATTTTGAGATTCCCTCAGGACGCTCCTAAGACCAGCTGGTTCCTGTTTCCAGCTGGAACCTTGGAAAATGCAGTGGGAACTCACGCAGTTATTGGTACAGTTTCAACGTCCTCTTTAAATGTTGTCATTATTGCCATATAAAAAATAATTGCACAGACCTGGCATGTAAAGTTTTTATGGTTTCAAGATTTCCTACATCCACTATTTTTAATTGATTAGAGCAGCACTGCTGGGTCTAAAATCTATTTTAAAAAATTTAAACATTTCATTTTTGTACATTTTGACTCTGACCGCTACTTGGCTTTTTATCACTGTACCTCAGATTATCAGGGTTGCAGTGCTGTGTAGAGCGCTGGCTGTCTTCCTTCTGAGGTGTGAAATTCCGAAGTTTGTTTTATTGTTCCCATTCAGTCACTTTGTGTGAATGTTATCACTGCCCTTCTGTTGTTGTGTTGCCTTTTCCAGCTGCTACACTGCACCATAAAGCTGCCCAGTGGATATAAACTACTGCTCCAGTAGAGACATCATTACAGAGTGTGAGCAAGGATTCATTTTCCCTCATGAGAGCGAGAAAAATTCATTTTGAGTTTCTACTCTAGTCTACAAATTATACCATGAAGCCAGTGTTTCTCAGATGGGGTGCTCATATGGGAACCTATCACTGCCTGAAAAAAACAAAACAACAAACATTTATAAAATGCCATTAAAAGCTGGAATTGTTATGCATTTTTTTTGCCAAGAAAAAGTTTAAATACATCCTAGCATCAAATCGCAACAAACAGTCGCCTCAAGGTGCTTCATATTGTAGGTAAAGACCCTACAATAATTACAGAGAAAACCCAACAGTCAAAACGACCCCCTATGACAGGGAACGTCAACTGGCTGACCGCGGGCCACATCCGGCCCGCCAGAGCCTTCCGTCCATACGCCAATCAATCATGTCGCATCATAACCCGTTAAATACCGTCTCTGACTAGTCTGAATTATTAAATGCCTCCACAAACGCCACTTCCCATTGCACGTAAATGCCTCCATGTCCCTAGAACCAATCAGAATGCAAGATCGGACCATGTGACCATGTTACTACTTCCAGCAGAACCAGGTTCAGGGAGGGGCAGTCATCTATTGTCCAACCCAGGTGGGCCAAAGCACACTGTAGCCTCAGTTTCCTGTTTTCAGCCGAAAGAAGTGGCACCCGGTGTGGTCTTCTGCTGCTGTAGTCCATCTGCTTCAAAGTTTCATGTGTTATGCGTTCAGAGATGTTCTTCTGCATAGTTTGGGTGTGATGAGTGGTTATTTGAGTTACTGTTGCCTCCCTATCAGTTTGACACAGCCTGGCCATTCTCCTCTGACCTCTGACATCAACGAGAACGGCTGCTCAGTCACTGGATATGTTCTCTTTTTCAGACCGTCCTCTGTACAGCTTATAGATCAGGGATATTCAACTGGCAGCCCAAGGGCCAGAACCGGTTCATCAGTCATTTTGGACCAGCCCACTGCCCATTTACCTCCTATTATTAAATAAAAATTTTAGAAGAAGCTGTGACTAAACCGTAAGAACGGCATGTAATAACTCCTTACAGGTGGTGGTGATAAGGCACCATATTGTTGATTACCAACCGCCATTAAACTCCAGAAGAAAAAGAAGAAGAACGGCACTTTACGACATTTTATGACATTTTATGACATGCAGCACTGCCGTTTACACTAGTGATGGGAAGTTCGGCTCTTTTCAGACAGCCGGGTCTTTCGGCTCAGCTCCCAAAGAAGAGCCAGCTCTTTCGGCTCCAAACGGCTCCTCAGATTGTAGTTTTTAAAAAATGTGTAAAATGAATTACTTTTCCTCAACATTCCTGCAGATGGCCTCTGTGTAAAGCAAAACTTCCTCTTGCTGTTTGAGCAAACTTTGCAGGAGCTGCTCCCTCTGTGTTTGATCTGTGTGGACTCACCGTGGGGCGTGCCTCTGCCCTCCCTCGCACCCTGTTGCTCCGTGTAGACGGGCAGATTCCGCCACACATCTTAACCAATCGCGTGCAGCTTCCACAAAAAAACCCCAAAAAAAGCAAAGAAAAGAATCGTTCACTGTTGGCAGGAGGCCAGACAGCAGTTTCTGATGAAAACATGTCGCATTCAAAAGAGAAGAGACGTACGGTGGACAGCGAAAATAGAAAATTTAACGACAACTGGACCTATAAGTATGCACATATAAAAAATGCTGATGACAATCCCTTGTGCTTAGTTTGTGTGTGGCCCACTGGCAAATAGCCTCATGACAATTTGACCCATAGAAAAATGTATTCGAATACCCCTGCTATAGATGTTTGTGCAGCCTCGCCATGTTCCGTCGCTTAAATCTCCCCCGTTCTGATGCTCACTCTGAATTCAGCAGGTCTCTTGGCCACACATGCCTAACTGTGTTGAGTTGCTGCCACTCGATCGGCCGAATAGATATTTGTGTTAACGAGCAGTTGAGCAGGCGTGGGTGAATTTGTGAATTTTAAGTGCTGAGTGTTTCTGAAACACCACACCGGAGCATTTCCACTTCGAAGCTCAGAAACTTCCACAGTAGGTGGTGTGACCGTGCGCCCCACAGGCTGCACTTTGCAAACAGACAGCAGGTGGGTGGGCCTGAGATGAACCATCTTCTCCTCAGCTCATTTGTCCTGACTTGCAGTCTATTGCCTGTTTACGTCCCATCGTAGCGGGGCTTGTTGCAGAATCACAGCCAGCCAAGTTCAATTAGAGCTGCTATTGATTAGAGCTCGCCCCTACCGAAAACCCAAATTACCAGTGTTTGTTACAGAGATGTTAAATTATTGTAACTTGACTGCACATTGCTTTCAATTTGCGTGAGCTAAATGGGGTATGGAATTTTAAAACAGCCGTCAGCAAAAGAGAAAATTGATCCTTTTGCACTTACCACGTGGCACAACACGCGAAACTCCAGCTGCAGACGCGGTTCAAGCAGGTTGCCGTAAAAGGAGAATGAAAACGGGGGGCTGGGAAACGAGGGTGTAAGAGAAACCCGAGAGAACAAATCAACATTTAATCAGAGCAACAGAGCAAACTTGTGCTCTCACCTGCTCCACCACAAATTTATCACGAGGTGCCAGGCCCGGTTTGTGTGGTGTAACTAGAGCGATGGAGGCTAAGCGGGAACAGAGCGACTAGTTTATCATGTTAGCCTAGTTCGATGAAAGCAGGGAGAAAGAGGTGCTCATTAAAGCCTTGCATCCCTTCTGCCCGACCGCTCTTCTGCAGTTCCTTCCTCTTTCCTCGCACTCGGTGTCACGGTCTTGCGTCATGTTTTGCGAGGGAAACAAAAAAAACCCACAAACTTTTGCGCTAGACATCCTGGTAACTTTCTACTGTCTGCTGCTCATTTCGTCCTCCTAATTGGAATCACTGTCAGTGAAAGATAGAACCCGTCACTTCTGATGATGGTGTGTGATCATTATTGGCTTAAACCTGCCACAGGCGAGGGGTCGGCTCAGCTCCCGGAAGCTCAGGTGTTGGCTGAATTGTATTTACTGTCATGTTGCCTTTTTTTTTTTTTTTTGCTGGCCTCATGAACAGATCTCCCTCACACGTGCATGAAGTGCATACACACTCAAACTCAGCTATCCCTGCTGGTCTTCGTTGTCCGCGGCCTTGACATTTCCCCGACATTTGTTGACATTTGTGGACGCATGTAAACTGCGGGATTTGAGAGTTTATCAAAAAACGGAAGGAGAATCGTGATGGGCAAATGTCACCAGGCTCCGGCCATCTGCTATCATGAACCCAGCGCTGCAGTGAAGTGCGGCGTTGGGACAGTGTGACGCTGGACGCTTGTGCTGTGTTGTGGCTTTAGGCGACAGTCTTTGACTTTGTAGCCCTGAGAAACTCCTTGATTTATTGATCAATAAATTAAACATTTATGATCATTTGAATCATTAATGATTAAAACAACAAGAAGCTGTTTTGCTTCTGTATTTGCATAACAGGAAGTGGTGGAAACTTGGTGACTGTGATTCATTTGTGTGTCGTAGAATGGGTTTGCCCAGAGCTGTAAAGTGAAACAAACGGGCAGAAAAATGCCAAAAAATGCATTTCCTCCAATAACCACTTGAGGATTGTTCCAAAAAGGGGTTCAGTCGCAGGATGTGCTTTTCTGTTGGCTTCATCAGAGCACGACCTTCAGCATTCATTGGAGCTGTTTGCAGCTGAGTATGAAGCAACCAGGATGAGAGTCGGCACCGTAAAGTCAGAAAACCGTGGATAGCTCCATCTTGGTTGGGAGAGAAAGGCTGCCCCAACTGAGGGAGTTCATGTTCCTCGAGATCTTTGAGTGATGGGAAAATGGTGCTTTGGATGGACTGGCAGATTGGTGCTGCATTAATCCAGGGGTTGTACCAGACTGTCGTGTTAAAGAAACGGCTGAGCTAAATGTTGAAGGTTTCAGGATTTACGTTCCAGTCAGACAATTTCTGATCGCTGAGTTGGAAATCAAATGCTCAAAGTAGAGCTGCTGTTCCTTTGTGTTAAAGGAGCCAGTTGAGGTGGTTCAGGCATCCATTTGGGACACCTACTGGATACCACCCTTTGGAGGTTTTCTGGGCATGCCTATAGAGATTGTATATATTTCAGCTAGCCTTGGAATGCCTTGGTATGCCCCAGGAGGAACTGGAAAGTGCTGCTAGGAAGTAGGGTGCCAGGAATACTAATTAGCCTGCTTCAGATAAACAGAAAACGATGGATGGATGGATGGATGGATGGATGGATGGGACATTCTGATTGCTTTTGTGGTGTTGGTGGCTGGCATTAATGGTAATAACAGCAAAACCCAAGAACATTTTTGGTGGAATTGTCAGATTATTTTTACATGTTAGCATTAATTAGCAGTATCTGTTTACAAATGCGCACTGCTAACCAAGCCCGCTTTTGTTTGTTGATAACTCTGCATACTCGTCCAACTGTGGCCAAAATGTCACAAACCAACGTGCGACCTCGCAGTGAGTGCATCCATCTTTTATGCTCAGTCTATGGTTCTGGCCATTCGTGTTTATTGCAAAACTTTGTTTTAAGTTAAGTCAGATAGTTTCACTGCCAGAGCCCAACAGCACAGACTCTTTAACCAAAAATGAGCTCTAACAGAAAAGTACAGCACAAATAAAGCAAAGGCATACAGCTCGAGTAAGGAGGAACGTCCGAGGAAATCAAGTATGAAGTGAATAAATATTCAGCAGAAAAAAATCAAAAGGGTATTCTGCAACATTAAGAGATACAATATCATACCATTCACGTGTGCACACACTTGGCCTGGTATCATTTTTAACTGTTGGTTGTGAAAGTAATTGTACAGAAGTTAATGGACCATGGCCTTGCATGCAAGCTCCATATAATATTCCTTATCTGCAGCAAATCACCTCGAAGCAGCCTTCCCTTCAAAAGTTCCTCCTACACTGTCAGTGAAAATGCAACTAGCCAAGTTTCTCTGGTGGGAACGATTTTAACAGATTTTGTATGACAGACGCCAAGACAGATGATTATTGTTAGCATATGGTACTTTGTGCCCGAGTCTTGCGCTTGCTGTGTGAAAGACCAGTGTAGACAATCTGCACAGCCATATTCCACAAACTGCCACTAACAATAGAGGACTGATCGAAGCTTAAATATACTGAGACGGGGTGCCAAGATGAGAAAAACCATCAGACGAGGGGCATGTTTTTATTTTATCTTCTTTTTACTCATGCTAGTTTGTATGACTGTCACGAATTTCACCACTTTGGCCCCACCTTAAATCTCTCTGCGACATTTATGATTGCTTTAAGGTTTGGCACAGACATTGGTGATTACAAGAGGACAAATCTTGATGACCGAGATGACCCTTTTATTTAATTCCCTTTATGAGGTCGACATGTTTCAGCATCTGTTGGATGGCCTTATATTTTGATACAGGTGTTTTCCACTTAACCCCTCAAGCTCTGCAGGCTTGAATGAACAGTTGGAGGTGTTCAGAAAGGTATCCCTGTCCCCACCCAGGAGTAAGAAAAAATAAAAGCGAAAATAACAGCCTAATACCAGCTGTAAATAACAATGTCGCTAAACCCATTTGAAAAAGTAGTAACTGCAACTCGACCAGACATGAAGCAACAGCAATGCCATATCTAGTTTAGTATTAGAGATTCTAGATGGATCCTTTCTGTGGAATCGTCCTCTATGAACAATGATGGTTTCATCGCACATTAATCTTACTTTTTAGAAAAGTACGACATTATTTACTCCCTGAAGAAGGTGATTTGTTCCACTACTTGAATGAATTTAAACAGCAACAAGCTGTTTTTTACTTGTATCGCCCTCATGTCTGCAGTCTAACTGCAAACTTTTCATATGCCCGCATACCTGCAGAAATCCCTCTCCTTATAATACAGATATTTCTTACAGCAGCTTATTTACATATGACCACAAAGCTGACATCAAAGTTGGTGATTCTACTGCAGAAACTAGTGCGGGTAGAAAAGTATGGTCCTACAAAGCCTGGCCTAAATGTTCTTTTGTTACCTGTTGAAAATCTAGCTTTGACTGCTTGCTTAGGGTCAGCATGTTGCTTTCAGAGGTACTCGTGGTCTCGGGGATTGTTGTTCCTAGACCGAGCATAATTAGACCTTTTAATTAGCAAAATTTAAAGGAATAACTATTTAATTTGACAGTATATGGAGAGATAAGTAATAAGATGAATGGATTAGGTAGAAGTAAACTAAAAGAAGAGAGGGATAAAGACAAATTCCAACAATGAAAATGTTCAGTCACAGTTGTTGCTGAGGCAACCCCATGAAAATAATCCATCGTCATATGTGCAAATAAGTTCAGCAGCTTTGATCTGTCTTTGTAGGAATAGGGAGCCTTTCATTGTGCATAATTTATTTTGAAAGTTTTTATTATGGACTTTTCTGTCTCCGCTGTTTTTGCAACACCTTTTGTTGGGTTTTCGTTGAAGTCACTGAAGTAATCCTTCATTTTATCAGCTGCCAATCTGCCCCCACGGTGACGTGAACTCTGCTCCATCCGTGAACTACTAAAAAGTCATCCTGTAAAGTTGTTATGGAAAAGACTTATTTAAAGTTGGAAATCATTACCTTCGCAGTAATATGATCCCTATTTTAGTTGTGTTCATTTAGGCTTTGGTTGCTGTGATGTATGAAGTGGTTTCCAGTGTTTGTGTGGCCGAGAACAATGCTGCGGTTTAGCAAAGGGCCACCATGACCTGGACTCCTGTAGAGAATAATGACCTCCGGCCAGCGATCATGTTCGGGGTTGCAGTGTGTGCCGTGTGTGGGGCACGGCAATGCAACAAACTATCAGATCTCTTTCACCCCACGTGAAATATTAATATTGTGTACGAACACACTTTGAAAATTACAGAGTTTTTCATAATGACATATTCTAATTTTGCATGGTGTGTATTAAATTTATTAAAACCTTTGCAAGCATACATGGAAATACAGCATATAAGGCAGAAACAGATGTTGAAGCAGCGATCCCACCCTGGTTCTCGTTTCCAGATGGTTTCGCATGATGGATCAAAATCTGACGGCCCTTTTCTCTGTGATTCCATTGAATTTTGATAAGATCCCCAACACCACTGGCTGAAATGCAGCTCCAAACCATGACCTCCTCTGTAAACGATGACAAACGGAACCAAAAATTTCACATTTGGATTCATCGCTCCGTAATTACACAAGAACTGACTTTCAGTCCAGTTCTTGTGTAATTTGGCGTACGCCATCCTTTTCTCCCTGTTTCCCTACCTTATATATGGCTTCTTAAAAGCCACACCGATGAGACTTCAGTGAACAGTAGATGGGTCAGGTCCTGTGTCGAGTCATTGCTGGATTTTGACTTTCAGATACTGTTTGTCTGTTGTAGAAAAAATTTTAATGCCTGCCACCTCTTCTTTTGTGTGCCACTTGTCCAATTTCTTCAAATGTTTTAAGGACACACTGCACAGAATGCTGAAATATACCAAATTTTCAGCTACTTATTTCTTTGGGAATCACCTTGATGATGCAGTTCGCACTGACATGCAATACTATTCATGCCTGTCAAATTGTGTTATGTTTGGCATTTACATAGATACAATTTAAAATTGGTTCTTTGCTAAGTTGTCTGCCATGTGTAGACGCAACACTGGTTTATCCCTTGTATTAGGTGCCTTTTTTGTGCTTGAATGATTCATAGGTCAGTGTTAGGTGGCTTAACAAACAAGTGAAAAAACAATATTCCTCTGAATATGGTCAGGAAAGGACTGGACATTAAATGAGTAAAAAAAGCGGCCAACGTGCAAAGAAAAACTTTGAAATACCTTCAGAAAGCCTGGAGAAGTAATGCTGAAGACCATTTTAAAAAATTACTAGAAAGTCTGGCTGCTTGGAAGCAAAACGCAAATTCAGTTCAATTCAGTTTTATTTGTATATCACCAAATCACAACAAACAGTCGCCTCAAGGCGCTTTATATTGTAAGGTAAAGACCCTACAATAACACAGAGAGAACCCAACAGTCGAAACGACCCCCTATGAGCAAGCACTTGGTGACGGTGGGAAGGAAAAACTCCCTTTTAACAGGAAGAAGTGTGGCTCAAGACTTTTGCACAGTATTGTACATAAATATCTCACTCTGAAATGCGATGCAAATGCCCCCTAAAACATTTGTAGAGAAGAAGTAGGCCAAACTAAGATTTAGGTTGGAATAAACCAGAAGCATCCTTTAAATTCATGTGGCTGAGTGGGTGTTACCATTATTCCACCAAGTTACACGAACCCTTAATTTCACCCATAACTCATTACATAATATGTGCTATATTTAATGACAGAACCATGATTTAAACCTCAGCAGGCATGTCACATCTGCAAGCTACTTCACAGGCTCCCCGGCCCCTTGAAAAAAGATTGATAAAGTGGAAGTGGAATTCCTTTTTGATGAGACATCTAAACTCCAAACAGTGCTGTGACCACAAAGAACATGGATAAAAGCTGCAGATCATTTTTCTTCTGGACATGTTGCAGCAGAGAGCGAAAACTTGCGTGGCTTCTCGCTATTGTGGCCGTAACTCTGTCCAGACCATTAAAGAACGCCGAAGGCCAGCCAAACTGTGGACACACACACACGGACAAATGTGCACACACACACACACACACACGGACAAATGTGCACACACACACACACACACACCCATTCCTGTCTACCTCGCTCTCAGGTTAATGAAGTGTGACCATTCTGACAGGAGAGCCCCGCTGAGGAAACCCACCGAGGACCAGGCTGCACCTTTCATATTTCCAAAGAAAACACACATACACATCCATCCAGGGTTACCTCGAATCAGTCTTCATATCTGATGGAGTCAGTGCTGTGTGTGTGTGTGTGTGTGTGTGTGTCTGTGTGTGTGTGTCAGACAGGGCTGAGTTTTCAGTGGCTTATGGAAATGTTCTCCCACCTACGATACCACATCTGTTCCCCTGGTACCACTCCCCTCCTTCCCTGTGATCTCTGTCCAGATGACATTCCTGCCTAGCCAGCCTCTTCACAGTCCCATGATGAATGAGACGGCCTCATTTACATAATAATCTGCTGGAGATGGGGGCGCAGGAACGAAAGGAAAACCGCTTGAACTCTGGATGCCTGTTTGAACTGTATGAGACATCTTTTGTTTCTTACCGGGGTGAAAAAGCCACATTTGCCCTCGAGTTCATTTTTATTTTATGATACGTTTGTTTTTATTGCAGAACTGGAGGAAGCATGAACCGTTTGGGATGCTGAAAGTTAGTTCAGATGCCGTAATGTACTCGTGAAATTATGTTTGTTCTGCAGTGGTTGTCTGTTTAGTACCATGGCGGCACAGTGATGCATCAGTTAGCAGTTTGACAGCAACAAAGGTTTGGGTTGGACGTGCTGCTTCTTTTTGGAGTTTCTTTGGAAGTTTCCTCCAGGTGCTCTGGTTGCCTGCCACAATACAAAAATACGCAGGTTAGGCTAATAAGTGGCTCTAATTGCACACGATGTCGGTGCGAATCTCTGTCTGCCTCTTTGCATCAGCCCTGAGGTCGATGATTTATCCAAGGTCAGACAGGACAGCCTTCAGCAACCTGTATCCGAGGACGGATATGTGATGGGTACCCAGTTTTACGAGGCTGAGGGTAACCGGCAGCACCAGCACTGCTTTTCTATATTGTTGGCCTACTGTAATCTACTACGGCAGTATTGCTCTGACAATGTGCTGCATAGAATAGAGACTTTACAGTGTCATAACAACAGCTCTTTGGTCACCATCATCAAGTTAATCAAGTGTTCCTACTCTTAAATCCATGAAAAAGTTTAATACTGTAATATGTGTTAAAGTATACAACACTTTATTTTCTCTGGTAGTACTGGTGGTACTTCCAGGCCTTTGCCTTTGCACCAGCACGGCAACCACAAAAACACCTCTTTATTTCAGCGGGAATAGGGTGGTATCTTCCAGATTTGCTCCATTTCCATGAAAAAAGCTCTTCTCCCACAGATGTATCCATCAGTACTCGACACAAATAACCAATAAAAATACAACCAAAATAAAGATGTTGTGATTTGGTGCTATATGAATAAAATTGAGTGAATTGGGCGGGGTCACTTATCAACTTTGATGGAGGTCGACATCAATACCTACTCATCAACACCTAACATATCGCCTAATAATGTTAAGCTGATCAGCATTGTTGCCAGAGTGGTCGTAGGATTTGGTGCTCCTTATACCTAAAAAGCAACACGGCGCTCTTATTTCATGCTAGCGAAGAACTTAGAATTTGAATTTATCACCAGTCAGTTTGCAACGGCACCAACATGGGGCAGGGTTGTTACATAAAGGCACAGCTGTGCCGCTCTCATTCATGATTTTAAGCACCACTTTGACTTGGCTAGATCACATAATATTCTGTAGTCATGTAATTGTGTTAATAGCTTTAGTGGTTAGCAAGAGAAAATACTATATTACATAACATGTTCAAATACACATTTATGGTAGCAGCTGGCTTAGAGTAATGCTAGTTGCAAGTAAACAAAAGTGCTATTTTCCTAATAAGGGCTTGTCAGATGACTTCAGTAGTGAGTAAACATTGGGTTTGTTATTTATTTGCTGAATTAGCAGAATAAAGTTATTTAATACCAATTATTAAACATGAAGGCTGAATACTAAAGTCATTGTAGAAGTGCCAAAATTATGCAGCCTTGTTGCCTTTGAAACAGTTGCTTCAGAGATGGGGAACAGGTCTGCAACCACTCGTAGTCAGTTGCAGTCTTCAAAGCGACTTTGGTACATGAAGGCATTGATAAAACAGCAATAAGATGGAGTCAGTCTGCTATCAGTTTGCAACTGAATATAATGTGAAAACATGATGATTAACTGTGATAAATCTTTGACAATCACAAATTTTGTTGCCACGGTCCAGCCACACCCTCATAGACTTGGAACAGAGATTCGGAAAATTCCTCCACAAATGGTGACGTATTTGTTGCAGGACAACAATTTAACCCTAAAAGCACACGTGCACTCAGCAACTGTGCTTTTTTTAAAAAAATGGGAAATATAACCAGAATACAACCATTTGGCAACCCGTCCAAGCCAGACTGCAGTTGTTGCCTCTCACCAGGTGATCTGTGCCCAAAAGTTGGGCGCTCAGAGGTTGAAGGCGTTGCACGCTCAAACTCAGGGTGAGCCGTTAGTCACCGCAACTACTTGCAGTATGTCTCCACCAACGAAAAAGTTCAATGCAGTCTTCAGGCAACCACAGATTTTTCCTAGTCACGAGGAGGTTGCCGTCCTAATTTTAACCATAGTGTGACTGAGCTTGGTGGCGCGCCAGCTGATGACATAGCACTCTGTCCTCTTGTCCAGTATGGTCACTTTGGGTTTTACAAACCAACATGGTAAAAGACACAGCACTAAACTCGAGGCTTCAAAAGGTGACTTGACAAACCAGTGGGCTCCATCATGGTGGCTCCAGACGTTTTAGAGGGGCTCTTATTTTATTGTAAAATATAAAGCTGCTTTATGATTAATAAAAATATTGCATATAGCTAAAAGTAGACATGCAGGACTTACAACAAGGCAATGGGAATATGTTTGTGAACCATAATGGAAACATGAAAATTAAATTATTTAGGAATGTAGTACGTTTGTCCAAAGCCAGCAGAGAAATCGTGGAAATCAAGAAATCTTTGCCCTGTTCTCTAAATGTCGCTGTCTCCTCTCTCACACACACATGCCTTCCCTCCTACACATTTCCATCATCAAATAATTCAAAACACTCACCCGAGCCATCACACAAATGGAAATATTGATCCCCCTTTCAGCTGCTGATTTTGGTTGGGGTAATGGCTGGAGACAAATGCGAGGGGCCCCGGTCTTTGATTTAATCTTCACAGGGCAGCACAGAAAGCTGCCTGCTTTTTATCATAGAAAACAAAAATGTGCGCTCCAATTAGGAACTCTGTGGAAAAGGCCACTGAGAAGTTTTTCAATCACGCGCGGGACGTAAACACCTCCATCTGTTTTTCATGGTGAAGAGCGATTACTTCTGAGTCTGAGGAAGACGGGGAAGGTCGAGTCATATGATGTGATTTGGTTCTCAGTGGCTGTGTGTGCCTGTGTCTTGACCCATCTGCTTCTTTGTGTGTGTGGATGAGTGACAGGCAGGTGATCAGACTCCTTGTCAGATACAGTTGGCCGGTAGCAGCTGTGGATCATTTGTCAGGTCAGAAGTTTAGATCACCCACGCAGACCTGCAGACAGGTCACCTCGTTAGTGCTACCTGGTAATGAAGGAACTGAAAAGGGAATTCCTTTCAAACAAAATCAGAAATCAGGGTGGTGGGAAGTAGTCCTGGCTTTAAAGGTTTAAGTGCTTATATAGATGGCAGAAAATGTAAAAAAATGAAATAAAAAAGAAGGATTTCTTTCTCTCAGAGACGGACTTCAATAAAGAAAATAATGTATCAGAGAGAGCATGTGTACGTCTATGAAAAATGTTTCTGTCAATACATTACCCCCTGTGGAAGTGATCAATTGCTCTGACTGCTTTCCCTTTTCCTGTGTGAACAGGCACAGCCAGCTTTTAACTCACACAGCCAGACTGCAGCTGTCACCGAATGGTTGACCGTTGCACTGCGATTTCTCTCACTGCCTATCTGATGCCATCAGCTGTGGACCCGCTGAGGACAACGTCGGTCTTTGCTGCGTTATGTAATCCCCTGGTGTAAGAGTTAGATGTGCAATAATTGCAGTAAAATTTAAATATATGTCAGGTTTTTAATATTACATTTTGACTTTATGTCAAGTAGTTATTAGCTTGGATAAGCTGTGAGAATTAATGCCCCACCATCGTTTCGGTACAGATTGAACTATCCTCTTACCAGAGGATCCTTCCAGTGCCACCATAAGATTAGTCCGTTTTCTTCTGGTTACATCACGAGGTTTGTTTTTTGAGTGAAAAATCCCCACAGAATTTACATGGGTTACCAGAAATATGGTTCAGACACTGAGACAAGAATCCCAGGGCATCATTTAGTCAGAACCTGCTGGGTTCATGGAGATACTCACAACGTGGTGTTGGGGTCTTGCCACAGTGGCTGGAGCAATATTGGACACAGTGTGTCCTGTTCAGAGCAACAACAAAGTCCATATAAGATGGCTGCATGGTGGTAAGGTAAAACTGTTGTTTTGACTGGTGTATCATGGCTAAAGGACACCTTGTGACCAAACACCTGGGGGAGTAAAAACAAGCCAACAATTAATTAGAATAACTTTGTTTAACATATGATGAGTCTTCTTTTTCTACTGTCGGCTGGTCACCACAGCAGATCATCTGCCTCCATCTCATCCTATCCGATCAGCCAACTCTCTGCATGTCTTCTTTCACTACATCCATGAATCTTCTCTGTGGTCTTCCTCTTTTCCTCCCTGGCAGCTTCATATTCAACATCCTTTGTCCAATTTATCCATTATCCCTCCTCTGCACATGTTCAAACCATCTCAGCCTCACCTCTAACTTTGTCTCCAAATAGCTCAACCTGAGCTGTCTGATCTTGTCCATCCTGGTCACTCACAATGAAAATCTGATTGTCTTCAGCTCTGTCCCTTGCTTTGGATGGTTGATCTCAGGTATACCTCTACTTCTTGCATGATTACCTGTTCCATCCGTCTCCCTCTCATTCACACTCATATTCTGTCCTCCTTCTACTGACATTCATACCTCTTCTCTCCAGAGCATACCTCCACCTCCTCCCGACTCTCACTACAGATCACAGTGTCATCTGCAAACATAGTCCATGAATACTCCTACCCAAAGTACTCTGTCCATCTTCTCAACACACTCTCTTCACTTGATAGCACATTTCCCTCTATCCTTAACCATCCAAACCTGCTGCACATCCTTTCCAGCTCAATCTCCCTGCCTAACCAGCCAGTTCAAGTCCTTTTCTCCTTCTGTAGTGTCCAGCCTCACATAAAACTCACTGCAAACCTTTTTCCTTTGCCACCTCCTTCTTTGCTTCCCAGAACTCCCTCTAAATTCTTCATCTCCACGACTATCCCACTTTTTCTTTGCTAGCCTCTTTATTTGAATACTTTTTCAACCTGGTAACCTGCACCAGATTTGATGAGCAAGTGGTGGATCTCATAGTCACAAGGTAAGCCTGTCCTAAATCATATCCTGATTTCTGCTGTTTGAGTTTAATGAACACAATTTAGTGTTCAATAAAACTTGAAACTAGCACTATAGGCCATAAATTCATCAGGAAGGTGTTTACTGAGGTTGCTAATCAAGTAGGCTAAAGGGCTGTTTTCCCATAGCCTTATATCCATCTGGACTTCCCTTGCTAACTCTTAAAAAAAAATTACAGGTTTAAGGGGACCTTCACATTAGCTATGTCCATCTTTTGTATACAGTCTATCTGTACAGACTACCTGAGCATTAAAGATGTTGTGTTTGTGTGACAAGTACTGTGTTTCCTGAGGCATGTGTTTCTTTTCTTGGACATATTATGCTTATTATATGAAAATGTGGGGCACTGTAGTGGTTAGCACTGTTGCCTCACAGCTAGACAAATCCACCTTGGAGTTTGCGTGTTTTCCAGGTACTCAGGTTTCCTCCCACGGTCCAAAGACATGCGGTTAGTGGGGTTAGGTTAGGGTTTAGGTTAATTAGTGATTCTAAATTGCCCACAGGTGTGAATGGTTGTCAGAGTGTACCCTGCCTCTCACTCCATGACAGCTGGGTTAGGATGTATATATATATATATATATATATATATATATATATATATATACTGCTCAAAAAAATAAAGGGAACACTTAAAAACACAATATAACTCCAAGTAAATCAAACTTCTGTGAAATCAAACTGTCCACTTAGGAAGCAACACTGATTGACGATCAATTTCACATGCTGTTGTGCAAATGGAATAGACAACAGCTGGAAATTATCGGCAATTAGCAAGACACACTCAATAAAGGAGTGGTTCTGCAGGTGGGGACCACAGACCACTTCTCAGTACCTATGCTTTCTGGATGATGTTTTGGTCACCTTTGAATGTTGGTGGTGCTTTCACACTCGTGGTAGCATGAGACGGACTCTACAACCCACACAAGTGGCTCAGGTAGTGCAGTTCATCCAGGATGGCACATCAATGCGAGCTGTGGCAAGAAGGTTTGCTGTGTCTGTCAGCGTAGTGTCCAGAGGCTGGAGGCGCTACCAGGAGACAGGCCAGTACACCAGGAGAGGTGGAGGAGGCCGTAGGAGGGCAACAACCCAGCAGCAGGACCGCTACCTCCGCCTTTGTGCAAGGAGGAACAGGAGGAGCACTGCCAGAGCCCTGCAAAATGACCTCCAGCAGGCCACAAATGTGCATGTGTCTGCACAAACGGTTAGAAACCGACTCCATGAGGATGGTATGAGGGCCCAGCGTCCACAGATGGGGGTTGTGCTCACAGCCCAACACCGTGCAAGATGCTTGGCATTTGCCAGAGAACACCAGGATTGGCAAATTCCCCACTGGTGCCCTGTGCTCTTCACAGATGAAAGCAGATTAACACTGAGCACATGTGACAGACGTGACAGAGTCTGGAGATGCCGTGGAGAGCGATCTGCTGCCTGCAACATCCTTCAGCATGACCGGTTTGGCAGTGGGTCAGTAATGGTGTGGGGTGGCATTTCTTTGGAGGGCCGCACAGCCCTCCATGTGCTCGCCAGAGGTAGCATGACTGCCATTAGGTACCGAGATGAGATCCTCAGACCCCTTGTGAGACCATATGCTGGTGCGGTTGTCCCTGGGTTCCTCCTAATGCAGGACAATGCTAGACCTCATGTGGCTGGAGTGTGTCAGCAGTTCCTGCAAGATGAAGGCATTGAAGCTATGGACTGGCCCGCCCGTTCCCCAGACCTGAATCCGATTGAGCACATCTGGGACATCATGTCTCGCTCCATTCTTCCATCCTCTGTCTCGTCTGTTGGATCACAGACTGTCCAGGAGTTGGCGGATGCTTTAGTCCAGGTCTGGGAGGAGATCCCTCAGGAGACCATCCGCCACCTCATCAGGAGCATGCCCAGGCGTTGTAGGGAGGTCATACAGGCACGTGGAGGCCACACACAATACTGAGCCTCATTTTGACTTGTTTTAAGGACATTACATCAAAGTTGGATCAGCCTGTAGTGTGTTTTTAACCTTTAATTTTGTGTGTGACTCCACATCCAGGCCTCCATTGGTTAATAAATTTGATTTCCATTGATGATTTTTGTGTTATTTTGTTGTCGGCACATTCAACTTTGTACAGAACAAAGTATTCAATGAGAATATTTCATTCATTCAGATCTAGGATGTGTTATTGGAGTGTTCCCTTTATTTTTTTGAGCAGTGTATATATATACTGTGTGTGTGTGTATATATATATGCTATTCTTATTTATCTTCTGGTAGTATACTGAGACGGTCCCACACTGCCAAAGTGGCACTGTCTCAGTATTCCCATATAAAAGTTTGTGCCCTTAGCTATCAGTAGAGCAGGCTCCAGAAAGGGGCCCTGACACAGGCCTCACCCCAGGGACGGCAGCTCGTCCTGGGTTGACTCTCTAAGACGGGAACGTGGCGCTCTGTGGGAGCCGACACTGACAGAGCTGGAGGATGCTCAAAGAGGAAAAAGATGAAAGACAGTGGCAGGGAGGAAAGCGCTGAGGGCCCCTTCTGTTTCTCCCTCTAGTTTGTCTCAAGTTTTTCCTCAGTTCTGACATTGTTGTGTCATGTTGCAATAGCGGCCTTGTGTTGGTGGTTTACGTTTGGAACGAGGAAAAAAAAATAAGATGGCATCTTAATTAGGCACATAGAGGGGAAGGGTGAGGGAATCAAAGAGAAAACAAGCAGAATGAGGAATTCCTGTCTCAGCACCTATCCATTAGTCATCACAGCCTCGCCAAACTGCTTCTTGTGTGACTGTTCGTCTTAATCCTCTCGTTCCTCCGTCTACTTCTCTCTGCTCCATCCCACATCTTCATCCTCTTTTGCTCTCTTTCTCCTCTGCTCTCATCTGATTCCTTTACTTTCCTTTTCTTATCATTTCTCGTTCTTATCACTCTAATCATTCTCTTCCTTCATGCACCTCCTCGTACTCCATTTCCTGCTTAATCCCCATCGTCCCCTCCTCGCGCACCATCTCATCCTTCAAATACTCATATTTTCTATTCTTCTCATTTATCTCCTCCTATTTTTCATCTTACCCTTGCCCACTCCAGTCTCCTCTCCTTCCTTTTTTTTGCCTCCATGTCATTACAGGCATATAATTTATGAAGTGTTGAGAATGTTCCTCTCTGCTGCACTGCTCTGTAACCAAGGTTACCAACATGTGAATCAGTATCAGTGAAATCACGTGTGATTTTTTTTTTAAACATTTTTTTTAGGTGGGCAAGCAGGGATGGAAAAGCTTTAGACTTGTATAGTCTGGACTCTGCTGTTTAATACTTCTCAATTAGAAGTGATTTTTGTTTCTAAATGACTGATATTGTTGTCGACCGTGTTCGGGCTCCCATAACACGCCCACACACACACACACGCACGGACACGCCGCATGACTCACACACAGTGCATTGTATTACTGTATTGTTTGGATTGCATGTGGGCTAAAATACACTGACATGCTCATTTTCTTCTATTTATCATTCAGCAAATAAATAGAAAAGTGAGACCAGAGGCGATCGCCTCTTGCCCTTCATTTCCAGCCTATTCCTTTCTGGGCCTGCCCAGCAGATGAGCTTGTGTTCGCTGACTATGTGTGGTAGTCGAGCCACTGTCCACAGATATATGAATGACATCATAAGGATGTAGCTTAGTGTACATAAAGGAGTAGCTTGACCTTTTGGGAAATTACCTAATACGCTTTTTTGCTGAGCATCGAATTAGCATCTGTAGGTAAATTTAATCACTGGTTAGCTTGATGAGCCAGTTAGCTTAGTTTAGCATAAACTAGGCCAGCTAGCACAACTTTGCGTGACTCCCGCATTTTTCTTCATGCTAAGCTAACCAACTATTGAGCCCATGCACATAATTATCGTATACAGATGCCACTGAAAATTGTTAGCAGATTCAGAACAACTTCACATCCTCGTTAGCAGAGAGGTCAAGTTTCAACAACGCTTGAGGCACAGATGCTATAAAAGATAGCTATAAATAAAAAATTTTTTTTTTAAAAAGGCCACTGAGGCTGATACCTTGAAGTTAACCTCAGTAAACACTTCCTGTTACATTAATGGGTCACTCATCTTTGGCCACAGTGATTAAAACAGTAACTGCTTTTTGTAAATTTTGGGTATCTGGAGTATGCTTTGTCAGTCAAACGTTGTTAACCAATGAGCGTGCACCTTCACATTTCACCCGCTGGTTTTGGTCTCCACGTTGAACCGCCAACATTAGTGGGTGGAGTGCTAGGTTACCAGCTAACACCTGAAAGCTTAGTAGCAGGCTGCTTCCAGAAACTGTGGGTGCAGTGCACAGACACAGATACTTAGTAATTAATGCAAAGTGAAAGACTCGTACAATATTTGAGCTTCCCTCACCAAAACCAAAGCACAAACTTCTTGGATGGGCTGCACCACAGAGCAAGCCATAATATGGCCATGGTGTTGGCTCTCACTACGGTATAGTGTCACTTCCTGTTCCTGAGAGCACAGTGGTGTTTTTGTGTAACTTAATCTGTGTAGCTCTATTAATTATAAATCTCTAGATAATTACTTATTTCACAGTGTAATCTTCATATGCTTTATTCAAAGCAAACTCTCTGTTGAACCACCTTCATATTATATTCACTTAACTCAAGAACAGTCTCATCTTCCATAGATGCATCTACTAAAAATCTCACTGAAGTTTGAATCTCTGTGACCTTGACCTGAAGGTAAAGGTCAGAGGTCAAGGTTTCACTGACTTTACTTTAACAGCACGAAAAATTTGCAGTTCTTAGCAGGTATTAAAATGAGGTAAAAACATCCCATGAACTATACCTTACTTATTTAACAAAAGACATAACACAGAAGCAGCGTGTGAAAAACAAAGTACATCCCATGACTCAGTATCTCGCAGAAGCACCTCCAGCGGCAATAACTTAAAGTAACAGCTGTCTGTATGACCTTATCCATCTCTCACATCATCTCTTCTTTGTTTCAGTTCATTGAGGTTTGTTTATGCACAGCTCTCTTAAGGTCCCAACACGGCGTTTCAATCCCGTTTGAGGTCTGGACTGTGACTGGACCGTTGCAACATCTCGATTGTTTTTTGGGGTTTTTCTGCTGTAGAACTGCTGCTGTGTTTGGGATCACTGCATGACCCGATTTCACCCAACATTTAGCTCTTGAACAGATGGCCTCATATTTGATCCTAGAGCATTTTGGTTCATGGTCGACTCAATGACTGCCCAGGTCCTGTGGCTACAAAACAAGCCAAAATCATCACCCCTCCATTGCCGTGCTTGACACTTGGTATGACGTGTTTGTGCTGATTTGCTGTGGATCTTTTTGCTAAACTTGGTGCTGTGCATTATGGACCAACATCTCCTCTTTGGTCTTGTTCGTCCTAAGGGCATTGTTCCCAAAGTCCTGTGGTTTGTACAGATGCAACTTTGCAAACCTGAGCTGTGCTGCCGTGTTATTTTTAGTGTGAAGTCTGCTGCCAATCCTTCCAAACAACAGATACTTATCAGTCTTTTTCTAATTGCACTGTCATGAACTTTAAGATTTGACATCCTAACTGAGGCCTGTGGAGTCTGAGATTTGGCTCTTGGGTATTTTGCAGTCTCTCTGAGCATTGATGGTCTGACCTTGGGGTGAATTTGCCGGGGCGTCCTTTCCTGGGAAGACTGTAGCATTGAGTTAACCTGAATGCTGCAGACTAGGAAACTGCAGAAATGTCTGCTTTTATAGAGGAAGTCACACTTGCTGATGATCAGTTAATAAAGTAATGAAAATAATGTTTAATGAAAATAGTTACTATTTAAAAGTCAGTTTTAAAGGACTTTAATGTCCTGTATTGCCAGCTCTTCTAAATGGCTGCAGATTTGCTGGCATGAACTACAGGAATTGGCTGCTTGTCTTAAAAAAAAAAAGAAGAACAAGAATACCACAAAGTTAAACAGCATAATGTGAATAACAACTTCCTGGATTTCACAGCAACCACAAACATCACAGTCAGCTTCAGCTGATTTTAGTGATTAAAAGAAACCAGCTCGACATATTTCAACATGCTGCCAGTCAAACTGAACTGGTATTGTTTTTATTTTCATTCTGGGTCTGTGCAGCTGCAGAGGACAGAAAGGGTCCATAATGATTTCATTTTCCATAAAACCTTTTGTTGCTAGGTTTGTTATTATCAGTGATCCAGTGGCTCTGGGGATTAACATGAAACAGACTTTCTTTGAATGTTTGTGGCATCGTTGACAGGTGACATGAAAAATGCTGATCGTCAGCAGTGTTCTGCGTCGGTGTTTGCAGTCTTGTGGATGTTACTATACTGACCATCTTAATATCTTTACAAATTCAGCTTTCCCCACCAGCAGTATCTTTCCATTATCTGGATTCACTTACTTTAACACTGGCAGTCAGGGTAAGTGGTCGCACGAAGGTCGCTAATTAAGCTCGTTCATCCGTGTCTTTATGGTGTGCAGTCGTGTCGGAACAGGAAGGGGCCATCCCCAAACTGTTCCCACAAAGTTGGGAGCATGAATTTTTTCAAAATGTTCTGGTATGCTGAGGCATTAAGAGTTCCTTTCACTGGAACTAAGGGGCCGAGCCCAACTCCAGAAAAAACCCCCACACCATAACCCCCCTCCACCAAGCTTTAGATGTTAGATTTAACTCATTGTCATTGTGCACACAAGGCACACAACGAAATGAGCGTTCCAGATCACTCATCCAGAGACGAGCATCTGCGGTCATGCAGCCAGAGAGCGGCGCTACTGTTTAAATGAGAGTGTCTTGCCCAAGGACACAACGCTAGCACAGGGACAGGGGCTCGAACTGGCAACCCTCCGGCTGCAAGGCGAGCGCCTACCCACTGTGCCACTGCGTGTGAATTTACACTTGGCACAGTGCAGTCAGAACAGGTACCGTTCGAAATTTTGACTTTATTCTCAAAATGCATGATTTTATTTTATTTTTTCAACGTAGTTTGATTCATCACTCCAAGGAACAGGTCTCCACCGCTCTAGAGTTCAGATTACACCACTGAATCCGACGCTTTGCATCGTGCTTGGTGATGTAAGGCTTGGATGCGGCTGCTCTGAAGGCCACACGAGGTTCGGAGGCCTGTAGCTGTAACATGAGGGAAACATGAAAGAGGTCAAACACATCACACTGGCTGAAAGCTGCACTGCCGCTGCACACAGATGAGCAGTGTGAGCGTGTGTGAGAGGAACAGCGCTGTTTGAGTACATGTGCGCTTTAAGCACTTTAGTAAAGTTTAGCCCACGCGAAGGCAGGGCAGCAAGCTGGCAAAATGCCAGATGCACAAGTGAACAGACTTAGCTCACTAAGTCACAGGAGAATCTGTTGAATTAAAAATATTATTTTATTAAATCAATGTTTAAATGTGCATAAGAAAGTTTTAGTTTGTGTTCTTGCAGCTGCAGCTCTGGTGGTGTTTAATAGTCTGACAGCACGTAAAGAATAAATATAAAAATAATTTTTGAATGTCGGTTTAGTCTGTGTGTGACACTGATGCAAAGTCCACAAGTACAAATAGGTGCTCTGTTTCAGAATCATATATTAATGCTTATAAAACAATAAAATTGCTGTAAATATCTTTGCAGTCAACAGAAAAAAGTGAAGGAACAAAGTTGCATCTAAGAATCCGTGTTTCTCACTGATGCTCATCGAGGAAACACAAAGGCTTCAGATGGCATCAAAAAACTTCACACACAGGTGTGAGAGACCTTCCAGGAATATCGACACTATTTTCCAAAGATCTGATTGGTCAGAAGGTGATTTTGTACCTGCAGCTAATCTAGAACGTAACCTGAAGATTAGGTCTACAGCGAAAGTTCTCGTGGCGATGCCCCTCAGTCAGAAGGGATCCTCGTTAGTACAGAAAGTGCAGGGTTAACCCCGAGTTTACCAGGACAGGATGTAATCCCTCTATGCAGTACAGGCCTCTGGTTAAGGGACACGACGGGGATTTCAGTAATATTTGGTTTTAATGTTGCAGTTGGTCAGCGTTTTCTCACAAGCTAAAGATACATTTAACACATTTAGGGCGCCCGCACGGGCGATTTTATGGTCCCTGGCTGTCAGTGTAGACTTCGAGCGTGAACAAATATCTCTGATTATCACGACACTGATTCTTTCAAACTGATTGAATTCCCATTGCAGATTTATTGCTGCTCGATTTAAAAGACAAAGAACAAAATTAGGCAGGAAGAAAACAAGCAAACTCCTCATTTTGAATTCTGGGCTGCAGACTCAGCACCAGTTTGTAACAAAGGTCTGATCTAATATTGAGTTGACTGAGCAGTTTCCCGTCCTGTGAAGTGAAGGGTTAACTCTAAGAACAACATTGGATTAAGGAAATAATAGGCTTCCAGATCAATATAGTAATTACCTCCTCTGGACATTTCTTAGTCCTAGAGACTCCAGGGGGAGTACTAATGAGGGTTCAATAACATGGACAGGGTGCAGTCACACACACACAGACACACACACCATTGCACAACGCATGATAATCAGTGATTATCAGGTATTAGTATTATTCTTTTGCCGTTTGTAAGGCTGTGAGGCAAGGTGAGGTCAGATTGTGTAGGTGGAAAGGATTCAGTATTCAGACATGTCTTTTTTTTTAAGGTCAACAGATGTTGTGACCAAAAGATCAATAAACATTATTTTTGTTCTTTTGTTTCCCTTGTCATTAAAAATCCTCCTGCGTCTCTAATGTCCTGACTGTGAGGAGCTCTGCGTGTTAAAAAGATCATTTGACCTGTGGTCAGTACTGAAGCTTGTGCAGTGCCTTGAATGGGGGGGGCAACTCCCTAGGAATATGTCATGTGCATTGCACGTCTAGTGTACACATTTTGGCTAATGGTGAGATTAATATTCATCTTGTGGGGACTGGGAGCAGTTGACCTTTCAGGGGATGCTGAGCCATCAGTTTTCCCCGTTACATTTTAAAGGGCCAGAATCTTGGTGGAGGAGAAATTTTGACCTGCTAACTGGGAGTCAAAAGGTCACAATCATTCGGTTTCACGGGTCAGTCAGTGATCACAGTTTATGGCAGACATGCCAGGACTGCTCTTAACCAAAGAGAGCGGTATCAGAGCGATCGATACTCATCGTTCAGTTACCGATCTGTTGAAACTGTGGCTTTTTAGCAGTCGTACGTCTGGACACAGCGGCTCACTGACGTTTTCTTCTGCTTTCTGTCATCTGTCTCAGTGCCATTGATCTCTGCTTTGTTTTTATATCATGTTATGTTGTCTGTCCTAATCTATGTATGTGATATTTTTGATACAAAGTTGCATCTGAAGTAGGGCTGGGCGATATGGACCAAAAATAATATCTCGATGTGCTATTAAAATGTAAACAGAAAGGATACAGAGCATAAACAGCAAAAAGCTGACTGATGGTTTAAAAAGCCAGTCTGCAGTGAAGTAGACTTCACCAAAGTACTTCCTCCTGTGTGTACTCCTGTACATGTAGCACTGTGTGCAGATAACAAACATCTAAACAGACTGAATGAACGAAATTTCATCCTTCAGTCACACACACGAACACACAAAAAAGGTCACGTGACTTGTGGTACAATCCAACTTCCACTATAGAGTTGAGGTATGGCGGCGCCCTCTTGCCTGCAGACAGGGACTCTTGGCGACACCAAGGCGTGCAAAAAGATGCCGTTTGAAGGCTGTATGTACACGAAGCACAGTGACAGCGGAGGATTTCAGGTTTCCGAAACTCTCCAAAAGTCAAGTCGCTAAATTTGTCCCTAGTCGCTTTTTGGGAAAAAAAGTCACTAGGGGGTTCTGAAAAGCCACTAAATCTAGCGACAAAGTCGCTAAGCTGGCAACGCTGCCATGCTGTCGCTTCCTGCGTGATTTACGGGTGAAGCGGTGAGGGAGAGAGGCGGGGCAGGGTGAAGCTGCACAGAGACAAACTGGGAGAAGAGAAAGGTGAACTGGTGGATCTACAAGTATGACTGTAACGCGTCATAGACTATATCGATATAAAAAATATTATCTTATATCGTGTATGAAAATATATCGATATTTTAAAAACTCGATATATCGGCCTGCCCTAATCTGAACAAACCATAAGCCTTCTGGAACGATGTCCTTTGGACAGACGAGACCGAAGTCGACATTTGGAGAAAACCAAACACAACAAATCAGCATAAAAATTTTCAACGGTGATGAGGCGGGCTTGTTTTGCAGCCACAGGACCTGGACCTGCGGTCACTGAGTCGACCATGAACTCCTCTATTTGGGAGCTAAAGCTTGGGTGAAACTGGGTCATGAATCAGGACAATGATCATACCGCTACAACAGAATCACTGAAAAAGAAAAGAATCAAAGTGTTGCAATGGCCCAATCAAAGTCCGGACCTCAACCTGGCTGAAATGCTGTGCTGGGACCTTAAGAGAGCTGCCCACAAACCTCAGTGAACTGAAGCAACGTTATAAAAAGAGTGGGCCGAAATTCCTCCACAATGATGCGAGAGACAGATAAAGTCTTACAGTTTTCCATTTGGATGTTTATTGGATCTTTGCCATCATGGAAATCTCTCATAGATTTGTATCCAGGATTTTATATAACTTTTATATCTCAAAGTTCATCCGAAACTTTAGTTTTTGCAATTGAAGATGTTAGGATCCACCCTCCTGGGACCATGAATACAAGTCTGAATTCTTTCAAAGCCATTTTACTGAAAACCCCAAATTTTAATCATCACGTCAAAGTCAAGAGGATTCATCCACCACGAATGTCTTTGCAACAGTTCAAAAATGAGTTTACTGACTGACAAGACGACAGAAGTACACTGATCCTAAAAACCCACGTCACCAGCTAATAAAAAAGCAATAGAATGACTCTGCGGAACAGCCTACCTTGATTTTATTACCCATCTCCAATAAACTGAAACCTTTGATTTACAGATGATTTGCATGTTCTATCTGCCCTGCAGCCTCGGTCCATCTGTGGGCGCAGGCTTCCTTCTGCCTAAAGAAAATCAGGCCTCTGCGTTTTGATCCTCCGGCCCGCTGAGGTGTGACTGTGCAAATAGAGCTACTTGGTCAGGAGGCCCGTGGAGGAGCCGTGAGAGAAAGTTTTCTCCAGAGAACAGAGATCACTCACTCTGATAAATTGGGGTCGTTCCTCGACGTGGCCGGTGCTAACAAACATCATTCATCAGCTACTCAAAAGCTCGCTCTGGGAAGCGTTCACAGGCACTCAGTGCTGAATTGCCAATGTTTTCTTCCATTTTATGAATAATAAATACATAACTGTATTGCTTATTATTAATGCATGTTGTGTTTAAACTTTTAGGTGCGCTTTACCAAGAACCTGGTCGTAATTGTGCTGCACCTTTAAAAATATGTGTTCAGACCACATTACTGCCTAATAGGTACAAGCAGTGCTGGATCAATATCAATGGGTACACAATTAAGAAAGTGCACAGTTACGTTATCAATCCAAACAAAGATCTGCTGACAGATGCAGGAGGTGGTGGTTGCAGCCTCGGTCATCCCCTCGCCGTCGTCTTCTTCTGTGCGAACATGCAGGTGTTTTTGAGGTCATGTGTGCACGTGTGATTCTCAGGCTTCATGCCTTCCCAATGAGCTATGTGTAAACAGCCCCGGGGATTAATATCTACTGCTGCACACAAGCACTAGCTGCAACTGATTTTGTGAAAAAGAAATTGGCCCCCCTCATTGATTTGCGCCTTCTCTCAGATCGATGATTATGCGCTGTAATGAAAATAAAGTATGCTCCTGGAAGTAGTGAATAATGTTCCGAGTTGTGTCTTTGTGTGTTGGTATGTGCAGGAGAGTTTTTTGTGTATCACAAAAATAGATGAAAGCGCTAATTTAGATGCACTGAGAATGCTTTTCCTCATGCTAATGTAGCGCTTCACTTTCTTTACTTACGTCCCATTTACTCGCATCTTAGCTCCTCCCCCGTCAGGGTACGAGAGAGGGAAACAAGGACGAGAAGAGAGGGCGGAGGAGATGAAGCTGCCACACGAGAGGTCCCCAGTTCCACAGTGTCAGTCGTGAACGAGTTGAGTGACTTATGATGCGCTGCACGGCTGAATCACCTGTCAGACCAGCATGTCTGGGCCTTATCTGGTCTGTTCTGGGCACTGGGGACTCTGTCATGGCCCTGGCAAATGCTGAGTGGGCCAAAGGTCATAAGGTGAGCTCTCATCACTGGTGTCTTGGTGTTTTGAAACTGGATGTGAGGAGTGAACCTTACTGAGAAACTGATGACAGTGCACGCTTGTGATTAACCAATCTGGTTACTGTATGGGCTCAGTCCTGTAACCATGACAGTTACTTTATGGATAATCCTCCTTTTAAATGGACTTCATGTTCTAATCATTGTGACTTGGAACCGGTGACTGAGCCCAGAAGGTCATCATAAAGGGTTTACTAAGGTCACAGAGGCAGGGAGCCGCAGGGCTGTTTCCCTGCAGACTTCTATGCAACCAGAAGTATTTTTTGCCATCAGATGTGTCGCCCCCTGCTGGCCATTAAAAAGAATGCAGGTTACGGTCATTTCTGCATTGGCCTCGCTTTTCAGACCCAGAAGCTACACCCTTTTTTTTTAAATACTGGTTATGGGTGGTGTACATGAGGTATGAGAGGTGTAGAGTGGGCTGGATGTAGCAATAAAGGCTATGAGCTAGGGTTAACATATGTGCTCTCTGGACCAGATTTGGCCCAAATGTTATGCCTGAGATTAATGTCCTCAAAACTTCATCTGTCTCAGCATCTTCTGCATTCATTTAAATGGATTAACATAGCCAATTAGTAGCAGTGGTACTGTTGGTGATCTTAAAAGTAATTTAAACTAATTTAAAATCTGGTCGTTTACCTTTGGGTTAGGTTTATTTTTAAATGATTTCTTAGGCTACTTATATATTTGCCCTACTGTTAATGCTGTCTAATGTACTCACCCAAGCTCATGGCTTATTTACTTTGCATTATTATTTTTCATTAGAAACATTATTAGAAAGACACTGATTGCAACTCACCATGCGGCTGTGTTATTTGTTGATTCCTACAACACTACAACTGTCACATGTGGAGATGTTGCATTAAGACTTCTCCATAAAATACCCTCCCAGGAGCCTCCTCTTTCGGCATCTTCTCCCGGTCTATTTAAGGAACGGGGAGATCCTCCGTGATGGTGGAAGTGAATTATTTTTGGGTCACTTGACGAGAGAGATGCAAAGAAGCATAAGTTATGAATATAATGAATAAGGTAAAAGTTTTAACTAAGAGGCATCATCACAAAACATCCCCATTTAATTACTTACATTAAGAATTCCTTATGCGGCAAGTTTTCTGAAATGTTCTATCTAAACATGCAGGCAATGCATTTTGTATTTTAACCTGGCATTAATGTGCATTGTGCAGCCGTCCAGACCAGAAATGTTCTTGTTATACAGAAGCTGATTTGTGGTCAATTTAATACTTTAAACAGGCAGAAAAATCCATTCTAGTTCTGTTTTTAGGAATAAAATAGTTAACAATAAACATTTATTTTAGCTTTGTAGGTTTTCTTTAAATTTTAGTGACTCACTTTAAAACTACAGTATGAAACTGTCAGCTGAGCCTCAGGCTGCATTACCTTCTAAATCAGGAACTCAGTGTGTGTGTGTGTGTGTGTGTGAGTACGGCCTGGGGAAACATCTTCCCCTAGTGGCCGTCAGCATGCACTGGACTGTGGGTGCCAAACATAATCTCATTAATAATCTAATTAAATTTTAATTCTTCCTAATTTTTGTACAAAAACAGGTAGAACCTGGGAATTTCGTTCAATTTCATTATGCAAAATTATAGATTTCACACGGTTATGTAACTCTTAAAAATAAATAAATACATTAAAGAAGATTTATTTTAGACTAAATAATCACGTTTGCTGTCTTCATAACCAGGATCCACGCACTCAATCAGAGGCAAATAGTCCATTACATACATCCCAAGGTGTTCACAGTCAGTTGGAGTCACATTGCACCATGTGGTAACTTTTCCCATTAAAGTCCCCCATAATAAAGCCCTGCGCCAATCACGCAGCAGATGCCATCACTCCCTTGCTTCTCATTGGTTTACAGTTGATATTAAGATTCCAGCTGTTCCGCCCCGCCTCTCGCCTGTGCGAGTTAATGGACTTCCAGCTCATCCAGTGGGCAGCGACCGCCGAGTCAGGCCCCGCTGTGATTGGCGCAGAGTGCGCGCTCCTTGGGCGGGCGGTGAGAAGTTAGGATCCCCCCATCCAGCTGTGTGAGCTTCGCTGATGGACGGAACCGAGCGAAGACGGTGTGAATGAGACAAGAGTGAGAGCGCCCGGTCTTTCATGTGCGCAACAATGGAGAGGGGAGGTGTCTGTGATATTTAGGAAATATCAAAGGCTTTGACGCCTGTCTGCGCTCAGGATGCGCGGCAGCATCTCCGTGGATCTGTAAAACTCTGTTGCGGGATATGCGCTGAAACTAAACCGCCTGTGGATGCAACGAAAAGTATTTGGATTCTTAATTTAAATGAGGAAAAATAAAACAGAGCGGGGGAAGCGAAACGAGCATCAGTTTGATTTCTCCCTTTTTTGGGTTTGCCCATCAGCGCTGTGGAGGAGGAGGGGATCAGAAAGAAGTTTGTGCGCGGCGTCGGTAATTTAAAGTAGGGAAAACACTCACTGCTGCGATTTGAATTCTTACAAGGGCAGGATTATGAAGTATTGGTGAGGTCTCTGGAGACGCTTCTTGGACACCGGAGACCGGGCCCCGGGCGCACAGCGTAGGAGACGGACCCGAGCAGCAGCGCACCACCTGGAAACTATACGGTCCGCTGGACGCACCAAAGCCACAAGACCCTCTCCTCTTTCTCCCCCTCTCCTCCTCCGTATCTCTCCCTTCCTCGTCTCTCATTCGTTTTTCTTTTCTTCAGGCTGGTGTGGACTTTATAGCCACGACAAAAACTGATCATGCGATGACTGAGCGCGCTTTGGGCACATCTACCGAGTCCATTACAGGTAATAAATCGAACGGAAAGATGCTCCTCTCACCCTTCTAGAAAAATAACCGCTCGACGGGACCTCCGAGGAATGCATTGCTGGTAGATCAGTGATGCTACTGAAGTTTGGAAACGAATAATAACAAGCGGCAGGCTATTGTTGCAAGATTTTGGCTTTGTTTTTGATGGAAAGGAATGAGAGCCCCGCTTGAATTTTTGGAGGCGCATTAGAAGCTCAAATCTATTTTCCAATTTTGGACAGAATATATTCATTTAGCTGAAGTGAATCCATCACAATAAAGCGGGTTCTGTAATAACATTTCATTAAAAACAATTCTGTGCAATCATTTCGATAATATGTGTGCATATTTCCTAAAATAACCTCCCCGCCACCTAGCTGTTCCATACTGTTGCTTGTGTTTCATTATGTATTTAATTGTGCGCATATGAGCAGCAGGGTGTTTTTCACTGTAGGCAAAGTTGGTACATTTTTTTTAAATTAATGAGCAGATTTAAATCAATATTTTCCTGAACACTCTTGTGTTTGCGCTCATTGTGCGCACTCCTCTGGCTAATGGATCTAATCGTAAGTCTGTGATCGACCCCATTGCTTGCAGGAGGTGAATGATGGCCGAGGATGGGGAAATCTCGCCGGGGTCCCCGACGCCGGGGGCTCGGACGGTCGCTCCTCTCTGCCGAGGACTTTCATCCGGCTCAACGACCTGTCCGGGCTCGGGACAGCAGGCGGGGAGCGCGGCGAGGTGGTGGTGGAGCCGGCGTCCCCGGCTCCGGACGGGATCTCTGCAGCCGGGGAGGAAATGTCGGCGAACGGCGGGGAGAGCCTGCCCTACCCCACCCTGGCCCCCGTGGTCTTCTTCTACCTGAAACAAACCACTCGGCCCCGGAGCTGGTGCCTCAAAATGGTCTGCAACCCATATCCTTTTTTTTCTTTTCTTTTAACGTATGCGTCTGGAGTTTGCACGTGCGCGCTTTCACCTGTGGCAGGTAAGAAACACCTGCTTGATTGTGCACCCTTTTCCAGCTGACCTCAAGGCTTATCCAGTGACCAAAAGACTAACCAAAGTAAAGATATGGCCTAGACATATCAAATTTATTAGGGTGTGTGTGTGTGTGTGTGTGTGTGTGTGTGTGCATTTAGGTTGATATGTCGAGTGAATAAGCTTCATGGCCTGATTTGCACGAAAACACAGCATCACATTTATTTTTGTAACTCAGATGTGTGTGTTGGTCCCAGTGGAACTGCATCCACACACACCTGACTGGACATCTGTGTGTGTGTGTGTGTGTGTCCATCTTTTGTGTTCCACATCATGCTCTGATTCCTCTGATTCCTGTGTTTTCTTCCATTGATTATTAATAACAAGTGCCAGGGATGAAATATCCATCGACCCCCACATGAGTTGGTGGTGGTGGTGGTGTGGGGGGTGGAGAAGTGTGCAAGTTCTAATGAGTTTATTGATACACACCTGGAGTGGCTGTTTATCGAGCGGTGGCCCGTCCTTGGGGTGAACAGCGGTGGAGGGGTGGAGTCTATTCATGTCACAGAGCCTTATTGAACCCTTCCTGCCACTGAAGTGTTTTATTGATTCATAAATGGACAGACCTGCTCTGATTCCGCTCTCCCGCTAGCAAGGAAGCAGGAGGGGGAAGAGAGAGGAGGCTCTGGAGGTTCTTTTCTGTCCTCCACTTGCCGTCTCTCCCTCTTAGGGTTTAGGCAACAGCACACGCCTGTGTGTGAGGTTCTGGTGGCTGGGTTTGAATGGGCTCTGGGAACGAACGCTTCCCTGTCTGCTCTGCTCAGGAGCTTTCAGACGGCCTTAGTTGTTTCTTTCAGGTGTTGTGCGCGTTGATTCGGATTACCTCTGCTCCTTCCGTCCCTGACTGCTGCCTCCCTCCTGACGCCCCCTTCCATCCTCCCTCCATCAGTCTCTTCTGCCTTGTCTGTTGCTTGTCATCCCAACACCGCCCCCCCCTCCTAATTTGTCACTGTTTTAATTGAGACGCAGAGGCGGCCTGTCCTCCTCCTCTCCCAGGAATGCTGCCCGCGACGTTGCTGCTCGCACTTGTTTGCACTCTTTTCATCCCCACCTCTCTGCAGTTTCCTTCTTTCGTCCTTCCTTTCATCTTTGTTTTCCTCTTCTTTTTTTTTTTTTTTTTTTGTCTCCGTCTCCCAGAGATCAGCAGCTAATTTCCATGTCTGTAAATGTCAAATCTTTAAAAGGGCTTACAAATAGACTTTTTTTTTTTTTTTTTTAGCAGCAGGGGCACAAGAGTCCTCAGTGACTCCACAGGGAACACTGGAGATCCTTGATACTATTATCCAAGTCACGGGTTCTCAAACATTTACTTTTCATTGACCTCCCACTGAGACCTCCACATTAAAGAGGCACATTCTTATTTGATAAAAAAAAATGAATCCAAACTCAGGGTCTTTGGATTTTATCCAAGATTGATGTTCTTTAGTTGGGAAAAATTAGAGTTTCGCAATATTATTCTATACTCTGCTTGATGTTTTGCCAATTGTGAGGTTTAAGGAATCCCAGTTGGGGTTTTTTCTTTTCTTTTCCTTTTGTTATTTACACCCTCTTTGTGCCAGTGGAACAAAGAACAGCTGTTTTGGTGTTTCGGCTCCTCGTCGCGCTATATTTAAAAATAAAATAGTGCAAAATTGACGTGACGCAACAGGGTGTAACCTATGAGGCTGTAAAATGTGCCGGACAATGTGCAGTTGCTCCAATGACCACTTGAGGCTGGCTACAAAATGAAGTCAGTCCTCATATGCTCCCACGATGCCCAACGTCTGATATAAAAATGACAGTTCACACCGCTGAACCTCTTTACTGTGTTGTTTGGTATTGTTGCCTCTTGGAGTGTTTTTTTTAATGGACTTCTTTAACAAACCGTACGGCTTGCTGTGCAGCGCAGACCATTCAAGGCTTCGGGTGATTGAAATCCTGGTTTTTTTGTTAGCGTAATCGTGTACTTTGCGTTAATAATTAGGTATATTTTTTTATTGTTTGTTGCAGTTTATGGATCGAGCTTGCCAACCGCTTCTGTGTCTGAAATGGGCATCAGAATTACCAGATCCACAAGGACCGCTATAGTCATAAAAGACTGCAGTCATGCCTCTTTGCTACCATGGCCTTCCTGCTCTTCTGACAGCAGCAACAAGGAAGCAGTAACAGCGGATATGATGGTGATTATGTATAAGGACCAGGTGCCCAGGCTAAAGCAAGCAAGTGGAAGGGTAACAGGTTGACTTAGTGGGTGGCCTGAACAAATCAAAATGATCAAAAGAGCTAATTTTCTTCGGTTTATGGCATTAAATTCTATTATTTTAACCTATTCCTACAGATGCATCCTGTGTCCAGCACCACATACTAAAAGCTGACTTGTACATGGAAGCTGCTCAGACAGATTCTTTCCAACTTCAAACGCAGTTCTGGGCTGCTCCACAGTCCGGATGTGAATGTGAGTGGTCTTCCCCGAAATCTGAAGGTTTTGTGGGTTTTCGAGATCGTTGCGTGTCTGTGGCAATTTTCTTTTTTGTCCTGACGGCGACTGACTCGTTTCTTTTTTATGAGCTCTGCGGTTTGATGGATCTGTTTTGCCTCATGGATTTTAAAGTGTTGAAAGGGCCGCTGCTGGGTCATTTGCGATGGTGTTTGGCCGTCCCTCTGCATGTGTGCGCGCACAGGCGTCCCTCGGGCTCCAAAGATTGTATTTAGGTGTTCTCATCCTTCTGCTTGCCCTTTTAATGTGTATTTGCACCGATTTAGGAAAAAGGTCACTGCTTTTGTAATGCAGTGTAACGTTACTGCGATCGATCCGTCTCCCGCTGCGTGTGTGTCTGTGTGCATTGCGGTGTGTGAATCAGTGTGCACACTGATGCTTTGCATCGGAGAGAGCAGATGGATCTTTAGCTATATTTTTAACTCTTCCTCTCTCGAACTGTGGCCCTCCTCTGCAGCAGCCTCTCCACCCCAGGTTTCTCTCTGTGCTCTGTGGTTCGAGAATTAATCCTGCAGTAGTCTCTCTCTGTCTCTCTCTTGCTATAAATACATCCACAGCGCAGCAGCAGCAGCAGCAGCAGCAGCAGCCAACTCCAATGCACAAAGACCGCTTCCTCTGTCTGACGCCGCAGACCGACAACACAGGAAAACCTGACTGATCTCAGGGCCAGAATCTATTCTAAACACACATATCCTCGCTAAGCCCTCGGCCTCAGGCGGCCTGCGGCCATTTTCAACAGTCTGAGGGTAATTAGGACCCCTGGATGCTCGCTGAAGTATTTAAGGTCTAATTGAAGACCCCTGGGGTGCACGCGCTGAGTGATGTTTTGCCCAGCACATTGCCTGTGTGAAATTCCCTCTGCAGGTTTTGCTAATGATTCCTGCAGAATCTGTGCATGATAAAGAGTGAGAGTTTTTGTGTGTGTGTCTTTGTATGTGAGTGAGATTGTGTAAGCAGCGCGCACACACACACTCTTCCACAGGACTCCCGTAGGTGTCTCCTCTCTGGCGGGGAGTTGGATGTTGTGCCAAGACGGGGGAGGAGGAGGGGAGTTTGGGAACCCGTCCAGTGCTCTCTATCCTTTGCTCACACTGATTTAAGCAGAGGATTACACAGCCCAGAACAGTGAGGGAGGACACCTGGCCAGGCTAGGTGTTTGTCATCACATTGAAACAGCGTCGCTGGAAGCCTCATAAACCACTTGCAGTCAAAGGAGTGGAAGGTTTGGGCCAAAATATGCTACCAATTTGTGTTTTCCTTCCGTTTCACTCTCTGACTCCGTCCATCGGCGAGGCGGGCTTTTCACATGTGACGCGTCTGTCAAATAACGGAAGCCGAAGCGAACACTTACTTAATCAGCAGAAAATGTCTTCTGCCCTCTCTCTACCTTCTCCTCTTCTTCGCTTTCCTTGCAGATCCCCCCCCCCCTGCAGTTAAAAGTCTCACATTCGCTGGAGAGAAAGAAAGAAGAGGGCGAGGTGGAGGGCTGGGGGCTAAGCTGAAAAGCCGAGTGGGATTTCAGAGAGCTTTTTTTCTTTTTTTAAGAGGTGAAAAAATCAGCCTGAGCCCGCCAAAAACATAACCTTCATATTTTCTCCCTTTGCTCCTACACTCCATCCTGCCATCTCCTAAGTTCCTTGGAGGATTTTCCAATTTTTTCCACTTTGATGCTCATTGTGAATTTTTCTATCATAGGCGTGTTACATTGTTTCGTTAAGTGTTCATTTACTGAGCAACGCAAAGCCTTTTTAGTGTGTGTTTGTGTGTGTGGAGGGTCTTTAGCCTGTGAGTCGTGTGTCTCGGGGTTGCTGAAAGGGATGCATGTGTTTGTCTGTGTTTGTATGCAGATACTCATAATCATATTAAAATGTGTTTCAAGCTTAAGCGTAGATTAAAAGTTTTTCTGTAGAACACAACTCGCTAATGGATGGATCCACTAGTGTTCTTACTCGGGGGATTCGTAGCAGCTCAGTCAGTAGGGCACGGCACGTGGAGCTTTCATAAAGGTTGTAGGGAGTCCCTGAGGGTAATTAGTCTGGTCTGCAGTTTAATGTACATCTCTATTCCACCGCTATAACACTGTTACACTAATGCCAGGTGTATGTATTCATATAGCTAATATGTGCGTGAGGTGCAGGCAGAGCATCCAGGCTGAGTCGATGCAGCTCATCACGCACGCGTTATGATCCTGTTTGGGTTTCTGAATTTTCTCTGTACATTCTTTCACCTTTTGATACGAAATGTAGCAAGTTGACAGGAAACGCAAGCTAAAAGCTCCACTTTAACGAGTTCACATCGATGCTGTCGCAGATCAGTGTTTGTAGCTTGGACTTCAGTCACGGTCCATCTCTCCCTTTTCTGTTTCGGCTTAAGAACTCACACCTTCTCACACGGCTGCGATGATTTCCAGTGCACACATCTTTGTCCGAGAGGCGTTTTGTCGTGATCCTGGGCTGTTGGTCCAGCGTTTTATGTTTTTGTTCTTTGATATCCTGTTAAATATATTATGTTGTGTTTCCTAGTTTGGTTCTTTATTGTTTGGTTGTGTATTAGTTTGTGTGCCAGGTTGAGCAGCGGTTTTGTATTACTGTGTTTAGTCACTTCCTGTCTTATTTTGGTAGTGTCTCGTATCTTGTGCAGTGTGTTCAGTGTTGCTCTCCCTGTGTTCTTGTCAGTTCTTTGTCACGTTGTTGTTGTCGTCGTCGATAACTCCTCTCATAGTGGTGTGTTTGTCTGCTCCTGTTTTTGCCTGAGTTTCTGGATTAGCTGTTCAGGCTCTGTTCAGTGGAGGTTTTGTCTGAGTCTAATGCAATAATAATGCGGTCCACACCTTCTGTTTGTGAGGTGCAGCCAGTCGGAAGAAGGCTTGGTTAAAGGGAGGACTAGGAGCAGGCAACAGCGACTCCTTTAGCCACCTTAAAATGAATGCTGCATAATAAGATGCTCAGTTCAGTCCAGCAATAATTTTTCTAATCCTAGATTAGAATTTCCTGATCGGTCTAATTAGAATTTAAAGTTGCATTAATGGATTTTTGAGCCACTTGGGGCAGCAGCACAAGCCCCTCATTACACTGGGAAACATGCAGGAAGCGCAGAGTAACTGCATCGATGTGGAGTCCTTTTTTTCTGTCTCCAGATGTAAGCTCAAATTTATTCTCTGACACCAGTCATCAACAATTCCAATAATTATAAACAATATTATAGAGGCATCAGTGCACCAGGTTTTATATTTAAATATCTAAAAACTAATGCTAATAAGCATCGTTTTCATACCAGAAGTAGCTGTTTTTTGGTAAGTAGAAATCCATCTAAGGAGGGAGGGGGTAGTGAGGGATAGAGGGTAACGTGTTTCCTCTCATTCTTTCTTCGACCCCACTGTTACGTTTGTTAAACTCTTGGACAGCATGAGAGCGAACTCTTCTGCTTCACTTTAAAGATGGAAACTAAGCGGTAGAATGAAACCTTACATAACTGCAAACCAAAGAACTCTAATGAGAACAGTCGAAAACATTCCACGCTGTGGCTGGTATTTATGTAGGCGTGTGCATGTGGGTGTAGGGCTTTGTTATTGTGCTAGAAAGTCTTTGTTACATTCAGAATTTAACGTTAGTCGATAGGGATTTATCGCCGTTAGTCACCGAGTCTTTGCTCTTGGCTCCGGCAAAAGGAAATGACTGAGCGTTTATTGTATCCCTATCCAAATATCAGCTGCAATATTTACCGGCATAATTGCGACGATGTTTTGTTGCAAGTATCACACAGGATCTACTGTGCGGCTGACATCTGCTGTAAACACACTCGGCACACGTTTGCAGGCACCGGGGTTGTTTGAAGTAAGTGACAGTTCTTTTAGCATAATGCGTTGAGCCCGCTCCAAACACTGATTCACTGAAAACAGCCATAGATCAGTTTCCTGGCAATGACAAACTCCTGACACACTCTGCAGTATGTGTGTGAAATTCAGTGATTCAACCACCGCCACACTGAAAGTGCCAATTATTGACGAATAACAGGAGCGACAATCAGAAAGAGACGGCGGGAGGAGAGGGAGAGACGGCGAGTCGGAGGCAGAGCTCAGACTGCACTGAGGTGTGAGCAGACGACTCAGTATGAAGTCTGCTCTTAATGAAGAGCTTTGTTTAAACTCTTAAACACAAAGAAAACCCTTCTTTGTGCTCAGCCTGCTGCACATTTTCAGCTGTGTTGATGACACTTCTATAGTTTCATATAGTCAGATTGCTTTAAACAGCTGCTTTTTTGTTTTATATCCTGGAAAAGCTTTTGCTCTAGGGTACAGAGATTATTTCATTTTTCAGAAGAAAATTGCTCTGACTCCTGGTTAATGGTTTCCTCTTTAAAGAAATCTCAGAGAGATATAAGCATTTGATTTGGGTTTATTGTTAAAAATGCACCTCACTTTGTACTCAACTCTATTTGGAACCCCGAGCAATATTTTTTGCTATTTCTTCATTCACTTTGTAAATAGTAAATTCTAGGCTGAATTACAAGATAATCATTTTAACTGTTTTTTTTGTTTGTTTTGTTTTGAGGTCTGAGGTCAGTACCACGGACCTATAGATGAGTTGGCAATCACCATTCACCAACCAGTCTGGGAGTGTTCCCCGACTGGATGGCGAGTGGAGGCTGTGGGTTGCCGCAGTTTGCATGGAAGATCTCGACTTGTCTGCAGACACAATTACTCACTCGGCGATAGTGAAACTGTAAAGAGCACGAGGCAAACCCCAAATCAGAGATCATTTGCTTTCAAATCAGATTTGCACCTTCTGAAATGTAATGGTTTCAGCAGTAAGGTGCAATTCAGGTCTCCGTTTTGCAGTTTTTATCACAGTTTTTCAAGTTTCACCGCATCTCAGAGACTAAATGCCAATTGTCTGCAGACAAGTCAGCGTCTTCCATGCAAACTATGGGAAACTATGGCGCTCTGCTAGCGATCACAGCAATCACATGGAGGTTTTCAGTGCAGCAACCTCTTTGTGGCTGATTTCACCCAGTAACAGCTAGCAAACTCCAGCAACCACTCACCACCCAGTTGGGGAATGCACACTTTTTCCAAGTAACTGGAGGTTGCCATGGAGTTGCCAACCGGTCTCCAGGCATGTCTGACTGAGGCATAACAGAGCTGAAAGTCCAAAAATGAAGTAATGCTGAACAGAGGCACATTAAATTAATTTATAGTCAAAACTGTGATTTCTTTATGTCTTTTGATTGATAGATTTTAGACCTTTCAGACAGGCTTTGTTCAGAGACACAAACATATATACAATATATTGTGTATCTTTATTTTCTCAGGCAGGATAATATACCTCAGGCAGCACTCTGGCATGGTGGTTAGCATTGCTGTCTCACGGCAAGAAGGTCCTGGGTTTGAATCCACCACATTCTGGCCGGGGCCTCTCTGTGTGGAGTTTGCATGTTCTCCCCGTGTCTGCGTGGGTTCTCTCCGGGTACTCCGGCTCCCTCCCACAGTCCAAAGACTTGTAGTTAGTGAGGTTAGGTTAATTAGTGATTCTGAATTGGCTCTAGGTGTGAATGGCTGTCTGTCTCTCTGTGTTGGATCTGCAACAGACCGGTGACCTCTTCAGGGGGTACCCTGCTTTTTGCCTTATGGCAGCTGGGATAGGCCTCAGCCCCCCCCCCATGATCCTGAACCGGATAAGCGGAAGAACAATGCATGCATGGATGGATGGAGGATAATATACCCCATAATAAGTCTGCTGTCTTCTGTCTGTAAAATCACTATAATGCCCCTTTAATGCAACATGCTCCATTTTGTTCACAAAAATATTATAGTTTCCTAAAATATGTTGTGGTCCTTAACTTTCTTCAAATACAGAGAAAACGAAGCCTGTATTTGTAACAAAAATAAATGCATGCTTTTATCTCTTAACATCATCTGTTCTCATGAAAACTCCAAACATTCACCATGTTTCTGCAAGATAGAAGTAATAACTGTCCCAGCTTTCAAGTCAGGAGAGTGGTGAATACGACAAAACTCTTATGTTGTACTGATGAAACTCAGGCAATGCAAATGAATTTATCATGTGAGTCACTGTGCTCACAGTGGACAACTTTTATATGAGAATTCACTGCAGAGGATGAACACGCAAAGGTGCAGACGGCTGGAGAGCAGATTGTCCAGACACTCATTAATATGTGAATAAAGATCATTTAACCGCAGGAAATTCCTTTCTGCCCGTCTGAGTTTTACATCCAGTGAAAACCCACAGCAGCCTAATCTAAACCTCAGAACAGATTCTGAGTGCTCGACGTGTGCATCCGTGAGCTGTGGTTTGACTGTTCTCTGCTAGAACTATCACGGCTTCTCCACTTACCTGCAGTGACTCGGTTTCTCCGAGTACCAGGTCACTTAAGTATATGTAAATGCACTGAGACTCGGGCCTGGCAGTCACCTCTGTGTGCGCGCTGGCTAACCTGATACACACCCCGGTGAGACTCTGACCACAGGGATTCGGGGGCAAACCACAAACTCTACTGTAGACTGCCAGACAGCAGTAAGAAGCATGCTCACTGTCTGTGTGTGTGTCTGCTGTGCCTCTGCCCCACTGTATGAATGTGTTTACAGTTTTTAATGGATTCTTGTGCGGCCATTGACTAGATTGTATGCACCAGAAGAGCGTACCTCAGTTTCTTCTTTGTGTTTTTTTTTTTTGGTGCAACTTTCTGATAGAGGCCTGGATAGTGTGTGTGTGTGTGTGTGTGTGTGTGTGTGTGTTGCTTCATTCCTCTTGTCGGACATGTGTTGTGCTCTTCCACTCCTGTGATTCTGGTGGCCTAGTTAACAAATTAATGTGAGTCCTGTAAAAACCACAGGCTAGCTCCTCAACAGAGGGGAAAAAAAGGAGAGTGAGAGGAAAAGAGGAGCAGCAGCAGGGTCTGATGACAGGAGGTGGTGAAATCCATGGAAGGGATGGAGCTTAGACTTTTACAGATGTGCTTGTCTTCAAGAGCTCATCTGCGGCCCTGTAAAAATCACTTCGCTCTGTGTGTGTGTGTGTGTGTGTGTGTCACCCGCTCATAATCTTTGTTTTTTGCCTGCAGCAACAGTAGTTCCCCTGTCATATTGTCTCTGCTTTGAGAAGCACAGTCACGCATGTGTGTTTGTCTCCACACAACAAATTTGTCAGTGATTTTCAAACAATTATTTGTACAGAGAGAACAATTAGTGCAGATGAAACCCCGCAGTTAATTACTGCTCCTTCAGAAAGAGTCCTGTCACAATGAAGATGCATGAAAAAACAAAACCGTTGTGTCACTGTCATCTGCACTTAATCATCAGGAATGCTGGTTTGGTTAGGCTGGCTGGTCGTGCGGATATTTGGTTTGTAGAGCGGTTGGTTGGTTGCCTGATTGGATTGTTGTGTTTTTGCCTTTTTTGCCTCTTGCATGAAAGACTGCCTGACTCACTGGCTGGTCGGCTGATTTGCTGAAAGATTGTGAAGTTAATCGGTTGGTTGCATCGACGGTCTGTTGGCTGGCGCATTGGGTCGTTAGGTGGTTAACTAGTTGGCTGTTTTCCTGGCTGGTTGACTAGCCTGTTGTTTAAATGGTGACTGGTTGGTTAGCTGGTTGATTCTATGTGTTTTTGTTTTGATAGTTCATTAGATATTTAGCTGTAGGGCTGCATATGGATGAAAGTTTGGCTCTTCTGCATAAATAATCAGTTAAATTAAGTACTTGGTTCAGCTCTAGTTGATAGATTGATGACCTTGATAGTTATCAGGTGGTTGGTTTGTTGGGATGGACAGTGTGTAGGCAACAGATGCAGTATATACAGTCACACAGCATAAGTCAATTCAAAAGTAGCTCATGTAGAGTTTTCCCTGGAAATTTTAAGTGAAAGTCTAACATAACTGCTTAACACTTAAACAATAATACAACTAAAGTCACTTAACCTTAATTTGTATATTACCTGCATAATATTGTCACATTTTTGACCTGGGATGTCGTATCTTGGGTCAGGGTTTTCTTTTTCTTTTCTTTTTTCAAGCCCTGTTTTTCCCACTACGTTATTGCATCGGTAATTTCCATCCACCGTTTTTTTTCTTCCTGTCATGTTAAGTGGGTATTAGCGAGCGCTCGGTTGGGTCATCCGTTTACATTTGAGTCGAACGTTCCGCTGCTCGTATCTCCTCCTTGCTGTGCTCGACGGTGTATTTTGGCCTGAGGTGGTGAAACAAGTTTGTTTCTTGTTGGAGATGCTGAAGTAGCACCTTTTTTACTAAATCATGATTGGAGGCTGACATGTGGCTCTTGCTGTTGTGCACACTAGGGAACATAAATGGCACTGCTAAAGCAATGATATCACAATATGACACTTTTATGTCACGTAAAAAGTTATACAGGTAATATCGTAGACTATATGGTAAGCCCTCTGTGTGGAAAGTAAAAGATGGACTGAATTTTCTAAAATGTGACTTTTATGAAAGGCACTAAATTCCAAACCTCCGCTGGCATGAACATCAGCCTGTGTGCTGGGAGCTTCGTGGCCCAGCAGCTCCTGTAGGTGGACCACTACTTTTGTCCATGCAGTGTGTGAATATTTGGGCAAAGGCTAATAGTTTTGCCATCTTGAAAATTTATATGAACCAAGTGCTATTTATGCCTCATTTAATTTCCATTCCCATACACTGTAGGAAACGACTGTGGGAGCCTATAGTTCACACCTAAAAGCTCTGAAATAATTGATTTCATTTCATTTATAACAAACCCAGTCTTCCTTCCTTCGGTAATGCTAATAGTGCTGTGGCTCAAGAGTGTGTTTGTGAAGGCATTAGCCACGTCGATGACTTCACTCGCTCTGGAAATTTGATAGATGTATATGTAGACTTCTAACCTTTTATATTTTCTGGTTACGATACGTAGTTTATCAGAGTAATGAAGACATATCGCTCTCTTTTGTTTTTTCTCCTTTGCCAGTCCCTCGGTCTCCGTTGGGCTGTAAGTTTATGTAGGACTGAGTCCAGGATTTTCCTACCAGCTTTTTCTCATTAGGGTATTGTAGGAGGCTTGAGCTTGGCTGCACAGAGTGGTAACAGAAGGGGGTGGGGGTACAGAGGAGAGATGGGAATGGTGTGGGTAAGCTATATATTTACTCTTACACAGCAGAATCTTATTGGACATATGTACTGAGTTATTGAGCTGTCTTACTACCACTGCATTTGGCCCATGTCATAAATGCTTGGATCTCTTTCTCCTCTCCCTCACCTTTCTGACCACCTGCTTTCCCTGTTTCATGAAATTTCAGACCCCCGGCTTTCTAAGAGCCTATTTTTCAAAAGGTGCTGCACAAAAAGATCATAACCGGTTCTCCAACTGGTCTTTTCTCTCAGGTTTGTTGTTTACTTTCTTACACATCTCTGCTCCAACCTTCTGCTCGTAGTTCTTGTGATAACTACACCTCCCCCGTTTCCAGCTGTATTTTTTCTCCAGACAGATTGATAAGTTGA
>JAMQGT020014827.1:0-17500 GCA_024447675.2 Pterophyllum scalare | reverse complement strand
CTGCTTCTAATTTAAAATGCTCCCTGGCTGTCCTCCTCTGGGTCCTAACTCCCCTCTGTGTGAGGCAGGGCGCCAAGTGCATCTTTAAGAAAAACAGAAATTCAATTCATAAATAAAACTGTGTGCCTGTGGATCATAGAGGAGCCCTGGTTGTTTGCCTTTACCTTTCTTACATGCTTGTGCTTCTTTAATGGTACATGTCATATTGTTTTATGGATATATATAGTGTTTATAGTGTTTTATGGAAAGGCTGGCAACCTGTACAGGGTGTACCCTGCTTCCCGCCCCATGACAGCTGGGATAGGCTCCAGCTCCCCTGCAACCCTGAACAGGATAAGCAGAAGAGGATGGATAGGTGGATATATAGTGTCTTATTCGAGTAACCTTTTCCAAATTATTCAAATAACAGAAAATTACAACATGAGTCATCTCAGGGGACTTTACATAGTAAGGTCCAGACCTTGCAATTTTATAAAGACAAAACAATTGAATCCCCACTGAAGAAGCACAAGATAAAATCCCTTTAAACAGGAAGAATCCTCCCACAGAACCAGACTTGGGGGGTGGGCGGCCGTCTGCCTCGGCTGGCCGGAGCAGAGAGGAAGAGCAGAGCTGCTCCGTGCATCGTTGGAGGTGCCCCGGCAGCCTGGACCTGTGGGAACATACATAAAGTCTGGGGGCAGGGAAGGCAAGAACCTGGATTGAGAATTTTTGTTTTTAACAGACATAAATGTCAGATAAGTCAAAACAATTCATCACATCAGTGCCATGATCCTTTGAGTCCAGTGTTCTCTGAAAGCAGGCGTGCTTGATTCGCTGTATTTCCTGTAATTATCTAAAACAACCCGAGCGGTTACAAAGACACAGTGCATTACATGCACAAAGGCAATCAGGTTACAGTTATCCTTCTCCATTAAGCTGATTGCTTGAATGTCTTGTAAAGGGGAAAGTCCATATAAATCAGGGCAACGTATTATCAAGTTAAAATGTAATCTGTTTTTCAGAGTAAAATGGTTAATTAAGGTGGCAGTACACAACTTCCTTCATCCCCCCCCCCAAGTAGGGAGGTGTAGTTGACAAAGAAACTTTGCTGCCAATGAAACCAGAATAAAATAAATATATCTTATGCCCTCTGAAGGCCTGGAGCTTTCTTCATCGATGTTTCTTCAGTTCCAGTTTTTAGTGTTCTGTACTTCCTTCAGCAGCTGGACTTGACATTTTCCAAAATGATGGGTCTCCCTAACCCTAACCAAGCTTTAGTTCCTAAACCCAAAGGACCAATGGGACAAGAACTAGGCTCTGCTGGTTGATAAGCCTCTGAGTTATGACCACTCTACCTCCTCCAATCTCCAAAGGTGGGCTTTGTAGGTCTCTAAAATGGGACTGACATCTCGTGGCGGTGAATACCGCATCACTGACTGCAAAATACCCTTTCTGTGTAATAGTGACATGCATTTTTCAATTGCTACTATATTGTGCAATCAAATTTTACTTAAGTCCCTGAGTTGCATCTAGAATATAGTACTGTTTTCCCCCAAAGGTTCCCATTTAATAAAACGCTGTTAGCAATAACAAAATAATGTTGCATAGTGGTAATTTCTAGGGGAAGGGGGCGAAATGGTGGAGGGAAAATATTAGTAAGGTTTTATTTGTGTTGTTCCCAAGTTGGAAATCAATATTTCTTTGTCAAATTAATTTAAACACCTCATACTAATTGCTGTTTCACTCCTGTGGTGGGTTTAGGGTTTTAAAAAAAAAATTTAAAAAAAATGAAATACAGATTTTGTAACGCTCCCTTAATTGTTTCAGCTTGATTAGTTTCCTCAGACAGCGCTCTGCTGGCGTGGCTTGGTTAAACGAGCATGCAAAGAAAATCCATTGTTTCCATCTACCTTTCAATATGTAATTCAGCTGTTTATTTTTTGTTTTGTTTTTTTGTGTGTGTGTGTATCTTCATCTGACAAAGTTGCTCTGCCCCAATTATGCTCCAGACTAAACTTGGACAAACACATCACTCACAGCATCCCCTAAAGCGGAATCTTTGATACACAACCATGACAGTATACAAGTGTAAGGTTAGGACAATAAGCAGGCGTAAAGTGAATGAACATGCTGAGTCTGCGTTCCTAATGCTAATGCGGGAGAGAGGAGCAATAAAGGTAGCAGTCAGGATGCAGTGTGTGCGTCCCAGAGCGCTTTGCAGAGAGTTGACTTGCGGTCTCTTTCTTATTGAACTACCCCGAAGCTTCATTCCCTCGATCTATCTTGGTGAGAAACCTGTTGAAGCAAACGGCTGCTGTTCTCCATCCACGGCGCACCGGTCCCTCAGATACATGCTTTTGCTCCTACCAGTGTCTCAGGCTGTTTTCATCGATCACGCCCTCATTACTTTATCCTCCTCCTCCCCGTTTGCTCATCTGTTTTTTCCTTTTCTACTGCAGCTGCAGTCGAGTTGCTTTGATTGAAATTTTTTGAAGGAGATTGAGAGACTGACAAAGTCAGCCATCCAGGAAGCATCATCTGCTCAGCTTTCCCCTCCGAAGTCCCACCGGTGAAAAAGTAATGTTTTCAGCAAATCCCGACACTTGAGGCAAACAGTTTAAGTGGCAAAGGGAGGAAAGATGTGCTGCGTTGAGAAAATGGAGAACAGAGATAACGGGAAGCAGAGAGCCACTTATATAAATATGGTGTCTGTGCTGTTCGTCCAGGGGCTGGAGGTCATTTCTGATTGGCCGATTTGGTTCAGTAGAGCAGCTCATTGGTCATTTCTCTCTTACGGATGAGTTTATTACAGTGCTGGGGCCAAGTAGGTTTGGATGGCCTGTTTACCCTAATAATTAAAATCATAATTTAAAAACTGTATTTTGTATATACTCTGGCTGTCTTTGTCTCACATTAAAATCTGTTTGGTGGTCTGAAACATTTAAGTATGATAAATCTGCCAAAAAAAAAAAAAAGCTGTTTTGTCTCCCTTACCTCTATCTTTAAGCCATCTTCATTCCAATTGGCTGTCAGCAGTAAACAACAGGTTCAGACACTTTAAAGCTGGCTAACCTTCCCACTACATCAACACTAGAGTGTAGCAGTAGTTGTTTGTGTGAAGAGGGTGTCTTGGGATGGAGTCTGCATTCCTGAATTACTGTTTCAGTCCATCCGATTACATATCATATCCCTCGAGATTAAAAGGGAAGTTCTTACCCCTTGATGAGTCATCTGATATCTGATCCAGGCCTCCCTGGACTAAACACGATACTTTGACCTTAGTAAAAAATGACCTGCTGACCCGTCCCACTGCACGCACGGATGCACGCCGCACGCCGCACGGAGCACCTGCAGGGCTCGTACGTTCTCCGCGTTGGTTTCTGAGAGTGGATCGAGGTTCTGTTTATCTCGTGCTCGCACACTGTGTCATTCCACTCATGTACAGTTCACCGACACATGGCTTTGCAAATATGCTGTGAGAAAGGAAATGTGCTTGATGTGCTTGTTAGAGCTCACGGTGCATTTAGTAATATAAGCACGATTAGTTTTTAAAACACAAGCCTAACTTACCAAAAACACTGAAAATGAATCTTTTTGTTTAGGAAAAACGCAGCCCTTTGATGTCCTTATTTATTTCTGAACAGAGGTCTCCAGGTACGCCTACACCTGCCAATCATGATAACACACACTCTTTTAACAGCATCAAATAACTAATTAAAAATCTAACTTGTAAGAAAAACAAAACTCGTTAACACTAAAATAAACTTGATAAAAACACACTCAGGATAGCGTAGGTCATCTTAATGGGAATGCTTTTCCTTATTGTCTGTGATATACTGTTCTAATATTGGATGCCCATATCAAACATGGACAAAGGTCATGCTGTGTGAGAGTAATCCATGTAAACCAAAAGCTTTGGCTTCAGGTTGAGTTTCAGGCAGTTTGTTTTCTCTCGTCTTGGCTCTGCATGGTGTAAGCGAGAGAGAGATCCTGAATAAGGCTGTGAGCAGCGTCACCGCCTGCTGCTCAAGCTTTCTGTTTGTGAGGGGCAGCCAATGAGAAGGAAGATGGCTGGGGTTGCTTTTTTTGTTTTTTGTTTTTTACATTTGATGGAAAGCACCAAGGCATTGGATGAGATGAATGAATATTTGTTTTTGAACTGCGAATCTCTACTTGAGTGTGAAAATAAAAACACGGGTCTGCACAGGTTAACAATCACGCTCGGACGCTGTACAAGGCAACCACAGCTAGGTTGCGTATGCTAGTATGTATACCGCAAATAGCACCCAGGGGGGCAGCCAAGATATTTTGGCTTGTGTCATCCATGTTTAGAGACCGTATGAAGAACAGAAACTTAATAAGCCTGCACATTGATTTATGTAAATCAAATTTAGAAATGCTGTTTGGCAAATGCTCTTTTAAATTTGGGCAGAATCTGGTTAGCTGTTTCATTTGTCATGCTCCGCTAAGGTAAGCTAACCGCCTTCTGCTTCTAGCTTTACTCGATAAAGCTCGGTGGAGGTTAAAAAAAGGTTTAGGACGGTAGCGTATGTGGCAGATTATTGCATGGGCGGATGCAACAAGGTGCTGAAGAACACTGGGAAGTCATTGTGCCTGTCCAAGAAATTGCAGACAGCTGGTAGGTGGAGTTTATTACTAGAGGAGATTCCCCCTGGCAGCAGCTTCATATTTAGCATTATGAAATGAGACTAGCGTCAGTCTTCTTATTAAACTTTTGGAAAGAAATCCAAGCTGTGCATTTCAAAAAATGTGGACCTATTCCTTTAAGCTTTTGACCTTAATAGTACTAAATGGGGACCCACAGTATTCGGAGCAAATGGCTCCAAATGTTTCAGATACATTTTTAATCTGCATTTCATATTAATGCCGCTTCGTCTTTTTCTTTCGGCTGTGAACGGGTAACCGTTCTACTGTTCAGCAAACAAAAGATTCTTTGACCCATTTGGAAAAAGAGGAAAAACTTTCTCTTCCATGTGGGTAGACCTCAGTGGAATCCTTCATTTCTCTGAGCACTAAATCTAAAAAGATTCTTTAATAGATTTAAATGGATTTTCTTTTTTTTTTTAGAAATTGTATTAAATGCTAGATTCAAATGCAAGCTGAATACAGATCTTCATCTTGCTGCCACATCTTTACATTGCACACTTACATAAAATGCATTTTTATTGCATTTCATTTACAGTGGGTTATTAACTGGGTTTCTCAGTGGTCCTCAAGGGAGGGCTACCATTATAATGAGTAATTGTTCAATTTCCCTATACTTCAATTAACTCCAAATTATCCAGTTTAATATGTGTATAAGATTGGCTGTTGTAATCATAAGTTTCCCTCCCACCACTACACTTTCCCCACATCTAGGGCAGACATTTACAAGTCAGCAACACAAATTTTCCCATACAAGTGTTCCCCGGGGCCAGAATCTATGTAATGTATGTCTATTTTGGGGTTCAGAAGAGGTGGGACTGTAATTGCAGCAGTGCTTGTTGTGATGTACAGATGGTAAAATGCGGGTGGGGGAGATGAAATAGGAAACACTCCGTCCTCTTTCATTAATGCATTTCACAGACTGGGTGGTTACATTTTAGACCATGAAATACCCCAGTCAGTGCTTAAACTGCCAAACCTCGGAGTTTGGGTATTTTGTCACGTAATAGTAGCTGCATATTTCTCTCCCTGAGATGAACTGTGCCTGGCTGTCTGAGTGCGATAACATACAGAGAGCCAGATCATGGCCTTTCATCCGCCGCAAAGCCACAACTGCTTACACCAGTGCATTTGGAACACACTGTGCTGATGTTGTACAGCAGTTAGGAAACAGCGGCGTGTCATTTGAGATTAGGCCGCCGTGCCGTTCTTTAGCCGTAATGAGCTGACAGACTGATGAGCGAGACTGAAGCGTCCGGGCACTACAAGCACTCTTATAAATCAGGCCCCGTTCTGAATTATTCAATACGTCTTTACCCCAAGGAGATGGAGAGGGAAGATACAATATGACCACCAGGGGAAAAAAAAGGAATGAAGAAAAGACAAAAGAATGGAAGGAAACAGAAAAGGGCAGCGGTGAGGTGAGAGGTTATGAGGCAGAGGATGTGCTGGAAGCTAGTAAGGTGAATGTTTGAAGCAGAAGAACCTTTCTGTGTTCTCGACTTGTTCTTTTCCAACCATGTTGTCTAAACTAGGAACAGCGTCAGACAGGATGAATCCTCCTGACTTCATATGTGACTTTACTTCCAGTGCCACCATGGGGTTGACAAACTTCTTAAAACTAGGCTATTGGACTGTGTGCCTAAAATCTGGTAATTCTCTGACTTTGGATGGCTAACAGAGGTTCCTTAGTCAGTCTGAACTTTTTCATAATCGGGTAAAAATGGGAACTTATTTATTACTTTGGTTTATCGCCATGAGCCACCACAGTTCCTTTGCCCTGCATGCTAATTTGAAAATGTTCACACACCAAACTAAATTGGTAACAGTAGTAAACATTGATAAGACACTGACAATGGTTAAACTACTAAGGGATTATATCATACAATACTAATAATGAAAGAAATGATATGTAATATCCACAGTAACGACGTTATGTTATGTTAGCGCCTTAATGGGACTGTCTCTGTGGCCACCCTTTGTCTCAAAGTAACCAGAAAGAATACCTAGCATCGCACTCCAATAACACAGCCTTAGTTATGCCTTCTTTACCCTTGAGAATAGTTGACCGCCAACAGTTCAGCAAGAACTCAAGTGTGCAGCTTAAACTTATACAGAGATGCAGAGGGGGCTACAGGGGGCTCACTTTTTTTCATCTTCTCATATGAGGCAATCAGGTTAGTAGAAAAGGTTTAATACAATTGACTTCACATATTCATTGGTTCTCCTTTGCATCTCTCACCAGACTCACACAGAGGAACCCTAATGCTACAGCATACGCCTTTTAACACTTTCATGCTTGCAGCACGATCCTCATACGCACTGACCAGCCACAACAACAAAGCCACAGGTAACAGGTGAAGTAAATAATCATCTCGTCACAATGCGCTGTTTGCTTCAGAGACCGTAGAATGCATGTGGATATTACACGACACACAACAAGCCACATTCATAGAGGCCCAATCGTGCAACCCACAGGACTGCTTCCAGGCACCACAGGGCAGCCCGTTAGTACCGTGGCCATGCCCTGATGGGTCAGATCTCATCTTATCAAAGACTTTTAAGCTACAACCACACTGGGAGCGACTCACTTCTCCTCTAACATCTTCTAACATGTGGACATCAGTGTTTTCGATTTACATTGAGCGGTACAACCTCGCACAGCTGCCAGTATATTGAAAGACTTGCAGCTTGTTTCAAATAATCTGCATCCTTGTGTTTCATTGGTTCTTTCCTCTTTCAGCTTTGTTTCAAACTTGACCCTTTGGCCTTTTGGCCTTTTTTACCTTTTTGCTGAGGAGTCATACTTTCTCTCTCTCCTTCAATTATCCATCAATCTGCTAATCCCCTAATTTGGGGCACTTTTATTTTCCTGTCTTTCCCTCCACTCGTTCCTTTTTTGCAGTAGCCTTTGTTTTCCATCCTTATGGTATGCTACCTTTCCTCCTTAGCCAGGGTTGCTATGGTGATGGGAGTTTTTTTTTATATACTGGGAGCTTCCGTCCAGTGTTTTTTCTTCTCCTTCTTAAGCGTTCTTATTTTTTCTTTTGTTTGTTTTCCTATACAGACGATGCAGCCATTGTTTTGCCTGGGAAAGCTGAGGTGTTTAGCGGTGTGTTTCAGCTGTCTCAGTCTCTGAAAGTGCTGGAGGGTGGATTGGTTGGGTATTGAGCGGAGTGGTATCTTTTTTTTTTTCCCTAAACACTTCACTCACCTCCTCACTTTCCTCCCCCTTCTTTTATTCCTCCTATTATCTCTTTTTCTCCCACAGTTTCTGTGCATCACTATTTGCCCCTCTTTTAGCTTCTTTTTCTCCCTCCCTCCCTCCAGCTCCCTACCCACCTATACGCTTCAGCTTTTCAACGGTCCACCCACCTAACACCAGATTTCTCTCATTGAAATAGACTGTATGGGTGTCCGTGTGTGTGTGAAATTCACAGAAGTGCACGCACAGCGGTCTAGCGCTCTCGTATCTGTCAGGGTTTTGTGGGCGCAGCATGCAGCCACACGGGGAGGCAGGAAGGAGCTAAGACGAGCAGCAAGGGGAAAACACATTTTAAGGTTGTGCAAAGTGTTTAGAATGAGGCGGAAACCCTGTCTGTGGGGAAAAAATGTGGGAAATATAATTTGGCCAAGAGAAGCCGAAATAAACCGAGGTGATCTGAGTCATGAGAGATAAGATTAGGATGAAACTTAGTCGTCCCCTTCGGGGAGATTTGGTTGCCGCCAGCAGAACAATTAATTTTAAACCAAGGCAATGACAGAACAATACAACCTCAGTCCCAAATGAAGGAGTTAGAAAAAGAAATGAAATAAAATGTAAACAGTCTGCTGGAGTGTAATAAAATATTAAAAAAGGGGCTTTGGATTATTTACATTTATGAGTTGATTTAAACACAGCTAAAAGTTGAATGTTGGCCATTCATGTCGTTCAGTGGTGGCATATTTATCACCCAGAATACTTATTGAAACAGGTGGTCATCCTTTTCTGATGGAGAGAAAAGCAGCTTCTCATTTCTGAGCCGTCAAGCGTAGGTTTTGTTGACTGGCAAATGTTATTATTAGCTATAACAAATGTGCTAATTAATTCATAACTTGGCTGCATATATTGTCTCTGAGTGACTTGTTATTTTGTTCCCAGATGACTTTAAAAGAAGAATAAGGCTCTCAAATATGACTCTTAAAAGCAGCAGAGAGGTGCACCCCACCACGCTAAAAATAATATTTGGAAGGGCTCATGGAACATGACCAACCAATCAAACTACCGAGCCATCTCCAGAACCCACTACATCTCAATCTACCCCAGGATATGCTTGAACAGGCCACACCTGCAGAACCCAAAAGATCTGCTGTCAATGCCAAAGGATTCACAAAGGCCCAAAGAGGCCACAGGGGAACAATGTGCATTGCCCTACCAACTTCTGGGGGTTGCTGGCAGTGGCTGTGAGTTCCTAAAACACAGTTCAAGTGTGCCTACCTACCACATAGTTACCCCTGGTAACTTCTGGTTGCTAAGAGAAAAGTGTGTATTCCGCAACCAGTTGGTTGCAGAGTCGCTTACATGAAATTGGTCGCAGAGATATATATATATCGGTGCTACAGAAGTTCCTTATGATCGCTTTGGTCATTAGCAGATTCCCGAGGTTGCGAGTATCTTGGATGGAAGACGCTGAATTGTTTGCAAACACTCGCCGGCTGTAAAGTAAAAGTTACTACAGCTCGGAGAGTAAATGGTGAGTGTTTGCAGAAAAGTCAACACGCTCCATGTGAATTCTGGGTGTTCGATGGCAATCTGTTAGCAACCAAAAGCAATCGCAAGCATGTTTTTTGGTGCAGCACCCTCTTTGCGGCTGTTTTCACTAGTGGCAGCCAGCAGCCTCTGGTAACCACTCACCAACTGCTCTAGGGAATACACATTTTCCCCTTAGGGACTGGTCACCTGTGTGGCTAAAGGCTGGAACACTGATGACAAGACTGCATTGTTCTCCTGAAAAGCTAGTTGGTTCTAACAGTGGTCTTTCAGATAAAAATGCATATTAGAATACTTTTATTTTATGAAAAGAGAATGCCAATAACCACTGACAACAGATTGCAGGTGCAACAGTCAAAGATGTTTTGTAGACTGTATTGTCGTATACTTGTATATTCTAACATTACTACTTATTGTAAGATGCTAACTAGGCAGCTGTCGTGTATTGTAATCACTGATAAACAAAAATAACTCCTGATTACGTAGGAGAATTCTAGTGGTTAGTATCAAAAAGTGCATGTAAAATCTCTGGTGGTACAAATTATGATAAGCTAGAAAATCGAGCAAAGAAAAGTAAGTCAAAATTAAAGGTTCATAAGATTGGTCTCCAACTAATGTTATAGTAGTTATTTTTATAATGTTATAGTTATTGTAGATAGTTGTATTAATTATTAATTTACTAACCCTGCTGCCTCCTAATGCAGACTTTTTTTCTTTTTTTTTTTAACCACTACACGGAACAACCACCATCGAATGAGTCGTTAACTGTTACTGAGCCTGCTAGTTGTCGGGGGATGCCACCTATTGGCCGAGAACGACTGTCATTCAATGGGCTGATAACCTTTAAAATAGGTGTTCAGTCAATAAAACATAAAGACACTGGTAATTGGAAAACAGCTGAAATATTGAATGTTATTTGACTGATTGACTGAATCTTGCAGCGTGTAAGTGTGTCTGTGCGCATCTGATGTGTTTGTTTCCCACACACACGATGTTTCTCCGCTCACTATATTTATCTCAGCCGATGCGCCGCTGTGCAGACAGCTGAACAACATGAAAGGCCTTTGCCCAGCAGACAAACACATGCACATACGTACCACCACCAGCACGTGTGCACACATATACACAAACAGGAATCAGTTAGCCTTCATGGTGCTTCACAGTGCTTCTGATCAAAGCCTGCTGTTTGTCTGAAGAATTGTTAGGCTGAGGAATAAAGTGTGAGATTGTGGCAGGTATGAGAAGCGCACATCCATCCATGCCTTGATGTGATGCTAATTGGTTTGCATGCATGTGTATTATGCGTGATTGTGTGTGTTTGTGTCCTGCAGGAGCCCATTCAGCAACACCAAAGGCCTTTAACCCCCACAGAGGCCTGCGTCAGCAACATCGCTGTCAATGAGGTTCAGGAATATTAGAGCACATGTGTGGGCGGACAGTACGCGTGTGTGTGTGTGTGTGTGTGTGTGTGTGTGTGTGTGTGTGTGTGTGTGTGTGTGTGTGTGTGTGTGTGATGGAGAGGTTGCACAAGATTCATGAAATATGCATCGTTGTCATGCAAGCTCAGGAATGATTGAATACATGTTTGGGGTGCGTGTGTGTGTGTGTGTGTGTGTGTGTGCGTGTGTGTGTGTGTTTGGAACTGGACTGACTTTTTTTTTTGGCGTGTGTGTCAAGAATTTTCTTATTTTCCTGTATTAGTGATTATGCTTATTACTTGCTCTGCTTACTTCCACCTCCTACAGGCACACACACACGCGCACACACACGCACACAAGCGCTGCGCGCACGCACACACGCATACAAATAAACACCGCTGCAGCAACAGACGTAGCGGCATCTGTTTTGGCATAAATTATGGTTCATGAGAGACAGACAAAAAGAAGGTAGAGATGGATGGGAAGAGCTTTGTGTTAAATCGAACGGGAGGATTTGTGTTAAATGCATGGCTACACAGTGATTTTAACAAATTAGTCTTTGAGGGGAACACAGCCTGACTGCTGCTGTTTCTGAAGTGTGGTTTACAAAAGCCAAAGATTAGCAGCGGGCCAGCTCAGTTGCATTTTTTGACGTTGAAGTGATACGTGAGGAGCAGGAGCTGTGATTTTATATATATGTGTGTTTAGGGTTTCAAAGATTTTCCACGGTATACTGTAATTATTATATTAACAACAGACCCTGCAACTTATCTCCTTTGGTTAGGGTTTTGGTTCGGCTACATTACGAAGAACGCGCATTTTACTGCTCGGTGGTATCTAGCAATAGAAATAGTTTGGCTTTAATTTACCAAGGTTTTGAAATATCTGTCTGAAAGTTTGCAATAGAAGTGGATGAAATTTAATTTGGTGTGACTGTTACTTTTGTAGAAAGTAGCTGCAGTACATTATTACTGGGAAAATGTTTGCAGAGTGGGAACCAGAGCTCATTACTTTTTGGGTAGACACAGAAGGACGTGTTGCTATGCATTCTGAAAGTCTGAGATCATTATAGCACTGCTACTGCTATCAGTGCCACCTTGAATTAGAGCATTTTCACTGTCTCCAGCTTTATTATTATTATTATTATTATTTTGGACCCTGTTTGGACATGAGTGTAACACTCAGGGGTTATCAGCTAAGGGTGGCATGGTCTAACTAGCTGTGGAATGCTTCAGTCACACTAGGGAACGTAGTGGTTTTGGGACCGTGTGCAATGAACTTGTGATCTTGTTGCCTTTGAAATATTTGCTCTGAAGATGGGAACCAGGTCTGCAACCACTTTCGGTCAATTGCTGTCTTCAAACCGAAGTTGGTGACAATAAGGTGGAGCCAGTCTGCTATCAGCTGGCAATTGCATGCAATATGTCTGTGATAATACAGTGAATAGGTGTGACAAATTGATGGAAAATTTTAATCTGTTGCTGTCTACACAGACAGAGATTCAGATTAACCGCTTACATTCAGAGTTGAGCCAGTAGTAGATTTAAAATAGAAATTTAGAAATTCCTCCACAAATGTGGTGAAGCGATTGCTACAGGATGGTGATTTAACTGTAAATTGACATAGGCGTTCAGCAACCTTGCTTATATGTATTAATACATCCAGCCAGCTGAGTTGAGCCCCTACTGCAGAGAGACATGTTGCAGAAGAGTTGCACTCATCAACGTAGACTGACTCAGATTGATTGCAACATGTTGGCAACCTGTGTTTATAAATTAGACGGCAGCTATTTGCAGATCTTTGCCAAACTGTCTGAGAGTGATTACTGTCAGTCCGGGTCAGACCAAATTATCAACAAGGCCCACCGGAGAATGTACTTCCTGCGCCAGCTCAGGAAGTTCAACTCTCCTTAGGAGCTGTTGATCCATTTCTACGCTGCAATATTCCAGTCGGTTCTTTGCACATCCATCACTGCAAGGTTTAGATCAGCCACCAAACGAGCCAAGAACAGACCACAACGGACAGTCAGGAATGCAGAAAAACATCGGTGGGCATTGCCCTCCATTCAGGACTTGTACAAATCCAGAGTCAGGAAACAAGCAGGCGGCGTGATTGCAGACCCATCACACCCTGGACACAACTTATTCCAACTCCCCCCCTCTGATAGGCACTACAGAGCACTGTAAAACAACCAGACAGCTGTACAGTTTCTTTCCACAGGTCATGATGAACATGTAGATGTCGCTACTAAAACACCCACCATACCTGCCACTGAACCAAAGCATCCTGTATTTGCTCTATGATGTACATACCTATCTACTGTTGTACTTACCTATATACTCTATATGTACTGTCAAGTTCCCATGTATATACTATATCTATAGTAACCAGTTATCCATCTCTTATTTAGTCCATCTTATATCTTTCACTCTGCACTATTGCACCATTGCAGATATGAATATGCTATACGTGTTATTACTGCCTGTATCATGTTGCTGTTGTTTGTTCTGTTGCTCCATTCTGTTACATACAGTCAGAGCAAAGAAAAAAAGAAACAGAGCAAGTACAAATACAGTACCAGTCACAAGTTTGGACACACTTACCCATTCATATAAATGTGTGAGTCGTACTGTACTTGGTCAATAAAGCTTATTCTGATTCTGATGATTGTTTGGAGACAGGTTGCCTCACCGGGTTGCCTTATGATCAGGCCGAGGGTGTTGCACGCTGAAAGAAATTCAGTGCAATCACTGATGTTTCCTAGTCGCAAAGAGGTTGCTGTGCTATTTTTACTCTAGTGTGACTGAGCCGTTAGCAAGAAACGGCTACAAATCACTACTGCATGGACACTAAACTTGGATTGCGTAAAACAGGCTTCAAACAATATATACTTACCGTTAAACCAAGCAGACATGACACAATTATTTCATCACAGGTGGAAGTTTACTGTTGGTGGTACACCACTAAAAAAGAGCCACTTTCATAAGATGTGTTTAATAGTGGTGGGAAACTCGAGTTTGCCACTTTACTGGACTCGGGTTGATCTGAGTCACTCGGTAATGTGATCCAGTTCACTTGAGTCATCTCTGAACCCAACCTAAGATTAATTAAGTTACACATGTATACTTTGTTGTTATTTTACTTGCGAGGAAATATGCCACACTACTAGTCTATACCGCTACTACCACTGTAACTACACAGGTCCAACAAAACATGGCTTACACCCTGGACGGGTTGCCAAGGCAGTGCTCTCAGCTAGAATCTGGTCATGTGACCATTATACTCTGCATCAACGTTACACGAAGGTTCAGAGGTCATATCATTTACCGAATTATTTACTTATTATTTACTTAATTCGCAGTGTTTCCGGTGAGGCCGTCATTAACCCAGTTCAGCCGAGTCACTGGCGTCGGCGGCGTTTCTGGTGAGCCTGCTGCTCTGCTGTCCGTGCTCACTCATTCGCCTTTAGCAGCAGCAGCTGGTCAGAGGAGTCGTGATGGGAGACCTCGGATTCGTGATTCATAATTCACTCGGAAGATTTCGACTCATTAATCCGGGTGATTCGGGAATGGACCAGCCCTAGTGTCTAACTCCCTGATAGGGACTTGTACGTCAAAACCTGTTGGAGACTATTTTTAATGTTAAACATGGCCGGGACCAAAAACAGTATGCATCCAAGAGATGCCCCTGCTCAAATATGCTTGTAAGGTAAACTGAGGCGTTGTGTCAGCTCGGAGCTCTGAAGTATCTACACTGTGTGTATGTGGGTATCTGGAGTGGGAAGGGGATTGCCTGTATGTGGGGATGCTATCATTTTCTGACACAGCCAAAGGAGGGGTCAATATGGATTCATTCCTAATTCAGTTATTTTAGCAGGGAAGTCTGTGCTGTATGTGCATCTTGTTTCTATGCCCTTCCCTTCTCTCTCTTGCGAAATGACAGTTTGTCTGTGAGGCCGGGTTTTCTTTGCTAAGTATACCTGAGGGAGCTCTGCGTTGTGTAGCCACGCTTTATCATCGCTGACATGCTACTATGTGTGTGTTTGGGGCGAGAGAAAGAGAGAGAGAGTGCATCCCCTTACAGACTCTCCGGGCTCAGAGTTCAACGCCGCTGCCGAGACACAGTCATCCATCACACTTACCTACACACACTCAGACACATGCATACATACTACGCACATGCACCAGTGGAGGGGAACGTATATATCACGTACAATGGAGTCTGTGATGAGGATCCACTCACAGACACTTTGTATGTACGATAAACACACTCACATTGTTGTTGTTTTTTTTTGCGTAGTATGGGATCAGACTATATGGGCCATGATCCTTTTTCTGAGTTCACTGGTTGTATTTGCTTGGACCATTTTTGGTGCAGTGCTGACCACTTTGTATCTGATTGTACATTCTATATAATGACAATAAAGGCATTCTATTCTATTCTATTCTATATCTAAAAGGCACCAAAGAAGCCTGCTCTTGTAGTGATGCTCTAAGGCTACATTCACACTGCAGCCTGAAGTGACCCAATTCCGATTTTTTTGTACTCATGCAACCTGTGTCCGATCTTTTCATGACAGTCTGAACAACACAGATCCGATTTTTTTTTCAAATGCGACCCAGGCCACTTGGATATGTGGTCCCAAATCCGATACGTATCCGATCTTTTCAAATGCGACCTGTGTCTGTACGGCCAGGTCGCATTTATCCGACTTCACGTCATTGATACTCGACAAACGTCACTGTTCTGCGTCCTGTTACGCGGACGCGGGAAGGAAAACAAACTTACTTCTGCAAACATTGAGCACGCTCGCTGCGTGTGACGTTATTCCGTCCTCTACTGCACATGTGGGACACTTTTAGGTTGTTATTATTTTCAGTCCATTTCTTATTATCCAGCTTTCGGATCATAGAGTGGCTAGAGGCTATCCCCGCTGTGACAGGACTTCTAACTCATCAACGTTTTTGCAATGAGATTCCTGAATGGAAAAGTCCTGTTCTGCCAGGAACAGTTAAAAACTCAAAACTTTATAGATTGAAAATATAATGACTTTATATACCTGAAAGGCCATAACTAATGTACATTATAAGGTTTGATGTAATGAACTCCCTCTATAATGGAACGCAAACTAGTGTTCCCGCTGCACAGTGGTTCCCAAAGTCAAAAGTGCTGCTGCCCACTTAAAAACCAGAAAATCCCAAGAGGCTAGGCTAATGCTATAGCTACTGCACTTGTTGCTTGCTAGCATGCTAAAGTAAGGCTAATTTTAATTTTCTGCCATACCGACAAACATTTCTGTCTGGCAGACACACCTGACGTGGAAAAACTGAACAAGAACCACAAGTCATCACCACATCAGGTAGCTACTTTGAAAGTGGCTAAGGCTACGCTAATGGCTGAAGTTTTAGGTTATGCTAATGGCTGAGGGAGCAGGCAGCAACAGGCTACCTCATATCATCTGGAGAAAAAAAACAATACAACTAATACATTGAAGATATGGTTTTTAGCAGGTAATAAAGGCATTGATCTCATGTGATTTTTGCATCCAGCTGAGCCAGCACCTTCTCTACTGTAATGAGATTTGTTCAGGATTTGTTCCCTGCCTTGGAAGAAAATGGATGGATGGAGTTTTGGCCACAAAATCAGTAAATTTTTGAAGAGAGTGTCGTGGAAGAACATGGGTATTTAAGCATACAGGTGTATGAGGGGAAAAAATGGAAACAGAAGTACTGAAGCTTGGTTTAAAAAAAAAAAAAAAAGGCTAAAAGAGCCCAGAAAGCTTTAAATGTGGTGAGAGAGAGGTATTTGCTGCTGGTAGCTCACCACCGCTCTGTGTAAAACAATAAAAGCCGATTCATGTCTACATTCCTTAGCTGGTTGTAAAACCTGCTTGCTGTCTTTAAACGAGGGCTCTGCCAGTCTCCTACCCTAAATAGGCCTCTTCTCCTTCTTATTCTTCCTCTTCTTTTATATGTTCTCTCTCCTGTTCTCTTAAGGCCACTTCCCAGACACACACACAGACGCACACACACACACACACACACACACACACACAATCTGATCAAATCGTATCCTGATATCAGGAAATACCTCTAAGCTCAGAACATTCTTCTGATGAAGTGCGTGAGTGTGTGTCTGTGTGTACAGTATTAACGTGCATGTATCTATATCTGATTGACGCACACATTTCGAGCCGATCTGAGACGCTGCTGCGATATGTGAAAGTCCAAAATAAGAGACACCGAGTGGTTTCTGGCTCCAGCGCAAGAATAACAAGTCATTTTGGTGTTTCCTTGGCTGGAGGGCAGAGCTAAGCAGAGGGGATCTAATCAGCCTCATTTCAGCTTCATTCATGGCCGGGACTGAATCGTTTTACATTCCTCGCCTCTCTGCTAGCATGAGACTACCATTGTGGTGTTGGCTGCAGTTTCATAATCTGATAGGAACGGCCATTAAAGTCATATCCTTTGCCCAGGATTATGACTCGCTGAGGCTGGGAGTCCATAAGTTTTATAGGTTTTGTGCAGGTTGTTGCGTAACTCGGTTTTACACTGTATTAACATCCATTAGACGTGTGCTTATATTTGTGCATACACGGTCTCTATGGTGACTGACTGATTCATCAAACAGGCTCTAGATAATGACGTTTAAAAAGTCACGATGAACGAGACTCTGCTTTGTTTCT
>JAMQGT020014826.1:0-24080 GCA_024447675.2 Pterophyllum scalare | reverse complement strand
TGCTTCCAGCAATTACTAAAGCACGATAAATGAGTTGATTAAAGTCAGACATTCTGCTCTCTTTCTACCTTTTAGCCCTCACTTTCTTTTATTTCCGCCCCTCTCTAAAAGCTAGAATTCACTCCCTGCCAGGCAAGTTCAATAAATCCATTAGATTTATAAATTCTGTGTGCGATCTTGTTAAATAATCATGAGCTCAATATTGAGCAAAATAGTTGTGTTTATTATTTTGGGCATACACAAACAGCCCTAGCTAAAATCTTTCCTAATGAGGCGGAAGATTTACAATGTGTCATAATGCCTTATTATGAGTAATAAGGAGCCACTTAATTAGGTACACCTTGTTAGTACCGGGTTGGACCCCCTTTTCCTTCAGAACTGCTTTAATTCTTCAGGGCACAGATTCAACGAGGCACTGGAAACAGTCCTCAGAGATTTTGGGCCATATTGGCGTGATAGCATCAGCTGGAGATTTGTTGGCTGCTCATCCGTGATATGACCCTCCTGTTCCAGCTACCCCAAAGGTGGTTTATTGGATGGAGCCTCCTGTGACTGAGGAGGCCATTTGAGTGAACTCACCATCATGTCCCTGTTTTTGATTGATTTGAGCTTTGTGTTGCTCGCTGGATTTTTTTTTTTCTTCTTCTTTTTTTCATACCATTCTCCGTAAAACCTCGGACCTGGGACGTTCCCAGCAGATCAGCAGTTTCTGAGATACTCGATCAGCACATCTGACACCAACAACTATGCCACATTCAAAGCCACTTAAATCACCTTTCTGACGCTCTGTTTAACATCAGCACGTCATCTCGATAATGTCTACATGCCTAAGTGCACTGAGCTGCTGCTGTGTGACTTGGGGTATTTAGACATGTGTGTTAACAAGCAAGTAAAAAGCTGTACCTAATAAAGTGGCTGCTGAGCGTGTCTGAATAGACTCTACTTGTCTTTATGTGAAATGTGCCTCTGAGTCGTGCTGCCTGGAGCTGTTTAAATGAGAAGAGTTTAAAAAAGTATTGCCCCAGCTAATAAGAGGTTCATTGTGCTTGTTAAGACAAATGATCACTGTTGAAGACTGGATGGTAATTATCGCCCTCTGGATTAGATCTGTTAAAAATACAACATGAAGTCATTGTAATCTAATTAGACATACTAAAAAAAAAGAAAAAGAAAAAGAAAGATTTCCAACAAATCAAGTCAGCATGACACTAAAGTCGAACAGTTGCTGTGAAGCTCTGAGTCAGAGACGTATTATCTGACTGGCCTGATTTGGTCGAAGTCTGCTCTGACCATTAAGTATAACTCAGAGATACAGCTCTGACATTATTATGGAGCACGGCTGATAATGCAGTTTAAAACTGTGGCCAATTCAGGCGTGGAAACCCCAATCAGGCTGAACCGGCTTCGCTCTCTTCCAGGACGTGATTAATCTTAACCTGGATGGCAGTGGTTAATTAAATATTGAGGCAGCTTAAATGGCCGCGCTGTCGCTTTGCTTTATCGGTCTCTTCCTGAGATGACAGTCCCATCTTTTCCCTCGCCGCTCTGCATCTGGAGACACGCACTTCTCCTCTTATCTGAAAGAGTGGCTCTATCAGGTAGACACGATGTACTTTAGAAAGTAAAACACTGCGAGCACAGCTGCACACATGACTCTGTGGAACTTTTCGTTAGAGGGTAAAAAGCTGGTGAGAGCTGGAATGAATTTAGACGTATATGTACTAGAATTTACGAAACACATCTCATTGGATATGACATGAAGCCATAAAATTTTTTTTTAAAAATCCTCTTTTCCTGGTGCAGGGTGAAAGCTCAGCCCTCAGTCTGGGATTACAAAGGCAGGCAATCTACTGTGAGGTTATAATCTGCGCTGTCCCCTATCTCATGCTGCCTTCATCCTTTATTCAACTGGGACAAGTGAAAGCAAAGTCAGATTGCACACTGACAGCCTGAAAATGAGACAGCTCTTTTTGATGGGGGTAATGTTCTTAAAGGAAAAAGTTTGGGAGATATTTACTTTGCTGCTGTGTGTTAACAATGAGAAGATCGATACCAGGTAGAAAGCGTGTCACCAAGACTGGACACACAGACAGCCAGAGTCTCTCCTGAAAGAGCAAAAATCCCTCTGCCACCACTTCTAAAGCTTACCAATTAACCCACGATGTACGGTTTAATCCTTACATAAACTGAAGCATAAAAAAAGAAGCAATTTGCCTGTGAGCACTAACTATTCTCTCTTGGTCTCCTGGCAACTGCTAAACAGGAGTTATCCTTCAGCTTTCTGTATGGATTAAAGGTACATGATGCATTACATGATTGGACCTTTGCATAGAGTATGCAGAATAAATGCCACTGCTTCCAGGCTGTATGTCAGGCTGAACTAACTATGGCCAGGAACAATCTTTATGTAGGGCGTGAATCCAAGACACAGCACCTTAAAAACCAAAGAACAGCTGGTCATAGGCCAAGAGCGACCGTCTCTGACCAGCCCCAACCCCAACTTTAGTATAGCTAACCTAGCCCTCACTTTAAAGATATGTGTTTAACCTTAAAATTATATGATGTTCAGAAAGTGCACAGATAAGTCATGTGGTATTGCATGTCTGCTGATGGTCTTAATTTTGTCTCATCTCTATGCTAAGCTGAGTATAACTTTAAACTTATATAGTTTATATCCTAAACCAAGATAACAACAACTACAGCTATACCCTTTTGTAAGATAGGCTGAGCTAACTAAAGCCTGAATCTGGTCGTTAAACTGCGGGGTGGGCCCCAGTTTTGGGGCTCAGAACCACTAGAGGTGGGTCTTGGAGGATGACGGGAAATATACCTGCATTCCTTTTAATGGCCACCAGGGGGTGATACCACTGGTTTCAGTCTAACAGAAGTCTGTGGGAAAAAAATCTCTCCAACTTGACCACTGTAAACACCTTCCTGAAGAGTTTATAAACTCTGCCAATCACTTTGGGTCATGAATGAGAAATTAAATAAATTTTGTTACAATTATCTGAGGTATATATATATATATATATATATATATATATATATATATATATATATATATATATATATATATATTGGCTTAACAGCTTGTTTTTGACAAGTCCATAGCCAATGAGCATGCAGTTTCACAGCCAGATGTGGCCCCTCTTTCATCAAAATACAGGTGGCCATGGAGGAAAAGCTCATCTTAGACCTTCAAAATGGGAGCTCATGAACCAATGGGTAGCTGTGTAAATCTTTCATAATATCCATGAGTGAAGCGTAGTTGAATGAATATGATTTCTTAAACAAACAAAGCAGAATTATTGGCACTCACTCTAGTTTAACTAAAATCCAGCTTGAATCATTTTCCACCTTGAAATTTGTTTTAAATTCTTTACTTTTGCCTTTTATTCTCTTGATCATACTCACTTTTTGCTAATGTAAAAAACAATAAAATAAAATCTGCTCCCTCATTTTTGCTAAACTGCTAACTTTCCACACACACACATTTGGGATGCTCTAGTGCTACCAGCTAGATTTTAGTTATGTCATATGCAGACTGCTTTGTGTAACCAAACACAGGCTCCTGCCAGATGTGTCTGCCAGTCAGATTAAAGCTTTATGGGGATTAAACACTCTACACCACATACTGCCCTCCAACGCAGCAACACAACCTGCTGCGGACACACGCACACTTGTTTCTCTGGTGTATTTTTAGCTGAATGATGAGTGATTTCTCTGAATATTCAGCAGTTTGTTCAGTTTGCTCACTGACCTGCAGGAAGACAGATCTGAAGCTCCAGCGGACCCCGGCTCAAACAGCTTAACTATGGTGTTTCTCATTCTGGGAAAATTCAATCCCCTTTGTTTGGTTGAATAATTGAAATACAGTTAGGTAACAGTTACCCGGGTTTAAACAGATTATGAATATGATGCAGGGTAGCTGATTGTTTTGCATTTAAATGCAGAATCTAACATCAATACTGTTTAAAAACTGCGAAATTTAAACTGGGATCACGATCATCTTCTGTACATTGACTTCCCTGCAGAGGAAAATTCCCCCAATGCGGAAGAAAATTGCCAAAATTGTAATAAAAATAATATTTAATTAGTTTTGCCAACCCAAAAGGCCTGTTTCCATCCAGGAAACCCCCTGAAATGAGTCTACTGTATAACAATGAACAGCTCTGATAATAACACGACAGGTCAAAGTAATTTTGTTTCACCAACAGAATAAAAAGAGAAGTAGCAGAAGACCACCACCTAGTGGCCATTTCTGATTACTGCACGATAACGATTTACCTTCAAGCTTGATTGATGAATGGCATTTTTAGGGAAAACTGAAAAAGCTAAAGTATGACAAAATTGTAATGCTGGTTATTCCAAGAGTGTAAATTAAATATCTTTAAGCTAGTGTGCAATTTCCCTTCATAAAGTAATGTCAAAACAAAAGTGTAGCTCATTGTATGAGGCCTCTTCCACACAGGGTTAAATGCAAGGGCAGTGTAATGAAAGCTCATTGTAATGTACCTGCAGGGTGCCTTTGTAAATCAGATTTGCTGTCAGACGGGCATCTCTGATGCATTTGCCGCATTCAAAGCCGAACCCACCTACTAAAATGTAATCATACCTGAACAGATGATTTGTTGAAAATGGGCATTTGAGTTTAAACCTGCAAGAACTGTGCTAGATAAGGAAAGCCTCACCACAACACATCCAAAAAAATGTACTTTGAAACAGCCTGAATCATTTATTTTGGAATGAATCAATGAATACAAAAGACATTGTGGGTTGACCGACAGTGCTAAACCACAGGAAGTATTTACAAATGCGTTATCTACACAAAAAAAAAAAAAAAAAAGACAACATGGGATATTTTAAATCTGCTTTCCCAAAACAGGCAAAAATAGAGAGCGACTCAAATTTAGGTTGAGCAAGTGCTGACATTTACACTGGGGGACGTCTGGGCCAGAGCCAGCTGCTCCGAGGCTTCATTGCATCGCACAGATGGCACCATTCACACAGCTGACAGCTGGCTGCTTAGAAAAGGCCGACCTTCCACTGTGAACAGCGGATCAGAAACCTTCGGGCAGAGCGATCGACCACCACGAGATCATTTCAGCGCTTCAATCGCTCAGGAAAAGTCCCAGTCGTCTCGCTTTTCTCTATTCTCCCTTTTTTGGTCTGTTAGAAACATCTTAAGAAGCCTCCTCATCGATCTTCGGTGCCAGGTAGTATTTGATGTGCCCCATGTCGGCGATCTTGTACTCCACCACTGTGGGAAGGAAAGATTGTCAAAGCCTGAGCCGCAACACATCAAACAAAGACCTGGTAGTCGTTTAAGGAGAGAGCAGATGCACTTACCGAGGGGGATATCTGCAGACATACTGAGGGTGACCGTCTTGGAGAGAGGCGTGGCCTTGGTGAAGAAGTTCAGGTAGTTGAGGGCAAAGATCAGCTGGACGGGCTCGTTCATCTCAATCGTAACCTAAACAGAAGGTAAAGGGCCAAGACTTAATGGAATAATTAATCAGAATATCTGATTAATGTCAAGTCAGTGCCTTAAAACTGCTAGTAACTATTCAACAGTGACGTGCAAGTGTTCCCTGACAGAGTTCACACTGGACCTCATTTTCCTTTCTTTTTTGGATACTTTGGTTGTACAGTAATGTTTCATCTCAAAACTACACATCTTTAGCTTCCCACTCTATTTGTGTTCGCATTTGCTGGCAAACAGCTTTTAAGTGTATTACCGCCACCTTCTGGAGGTACTGGTACATTACATCCTACCGGGTGCCAGTAAAAGCAAGGGCAAATACTCACAGCCTCATCCTCTTTGTCCACATTGCTGGTCTGGGACAGCTTGATGTTTCCTGTGCCCAACTCCGCCTGAGGCGGAGAACTTGACTCCGTCCTTGGCGCAGGAGATCATGACGGCATCGCCGATCTGCGAAAGGTCACGGCAGATACGAGCGAACTCCCCGGAGGGCATCTTCACCACACAGCTGTACTCCTGCTCCTGGTGGGAGGGACAGACAGACAGGGAAAGGTTGAGAATCGAGTCCGCTGGACATGAATTATGCGGACGGCTCACGGATGACTCACTGGGATGCCAAGCTGCTCCACATCCAGGTCCATCAGCTTCATCTCGTAATCTGACACCTTTTCCTGGTCTGCAAGATTGAAAAGAGAAGGTGTAAATGCGCCACCTGAGCACCACCAGTCAAGCTGATTTCACTAAATAAATGTAGAGTTAAAACTCACTGAGAGTCTCGAACACGAGGGCGAGCGTGTCTGCATTGTCTTCTGCTCTGAGGGTGATGATGTCCTCATTTCCTGCACACTTCAGGATTTTTGACATACTGGATGGGAAAGACAAAATAGTGTTAGTGCTACTCCTGCAGGTGCCTCAGAAGAAACAGCATGCAGTACATTCACACAGTAAACTACGCCCTAATAAATATTACAGATATGAAGAAGTAGTCAGGAGTTAACTAAAAAGTGCCATGGTGCATTTCAGTAAGTGATTGATTTAAAATAAAAACTGTTTTTAGTCTATTTATCCTCGTTTTGATGGACCTGCAGCATCTACCAGAGGGCAACAGGTCAAACAGCATGTGTCCAGAGTGAGAGCTGGCTTTATAGATTTTAAGGCTCTTGAGAGATATCTCGCTTTTGCAATCTCTTCCAGGGAAGAAAGGACATCCAGAAGGTAATGTTTACTAACAGATGGATAGCCTCCGGAATAGCACACTGTTACAAAGGTGAATTACAACAGCCAAACACATTTAAAAAAAACAAACAAACAAACAAAACCCCAACAATCTTTAAGAACTGACATGACAACAAAGTCTCTAAACTACATGGGTAAAAACACTTTGGCAAATCAGCACCAAAATATCAGTAAGTTGTTGAAAACCCGAGAAACTAGAGTCATTTTTTCATAATGAACATTTGTCTTAATTACCACGTAATTCCAGGAATTACGTGGTAATATATATAAAAAAAGGCCCCACATTTCATAAGCGGGTTCTCCTTTATTGCAGTTATGCGATTAATTATTGTTTTCCGTTCGAAATAAACAAAACAGTTTAGTTTATCGATTTCAAAAAACAAACAAGTGTTGTAAACACTTGAACGTCCATCACACATGGCTAAAGCTGCACAGGCTGTGACGCACAAACGGAAGTGGTATTTCCCGGGTTCAACAACAATTCCCGCCAACCCTGCCGGCGCACAGTTTGGCGCTAAAATGACGTCGCCGCGCAAATACGAAGCAGCGGATGTCTCTCAAAGCTGCTACAAATGTAACTTAAAGGCTAAACAAAGAATATCAAGCAGACAGCTCGATTCCCCCCCCCTTAAAAATATGACGTATAAAGCGCTCAGTTTGAGAGCCGGACAGGAAAGAGTTAACTCGGTTCAGGAGGTAGACATGCCCAGGCAGCTCCGCCAAGATGGCCTTGTTCTTTGTCAGCATCAGAGGCTGCATAAACATGCAAAAAACAAAAAAAAGCGCAAGCAAAAGACGCTAAAACGGCCGTGAGACTCGTTCAAACTGAAATCTAGCAACTGCCTGGCAAACAAAGCAGCCATTTTTAACTTTCACTACAACCGCCAAACTCTGACAACTCGACCCTGTCAGCCCAGAGCTTCATTACTCAGCAGAAACCCTCCTCATCTAAGCGCCGACCGCAACAGGCTGCGATCAAACGCTGTTAAATACGCATCTTGCTAAAACCTGTCTTTTAAACATGTTTGCTGTGTGCATCACCTGCTCAGGTTGACCCCCATGGCGAGGTTTCTGTCGCAGCGGTACGAGTCGAAGCCGTCGTGCCTCAGAGTGAGCTGCACCAGGGAGACGTGAGAGGAGTCCATGCTCTGCAGGGAGATGCCGGACGAGCTGACATCCCAGCAGGCTTCTGTGATCAGATCCTTCAGAGCCTCCAGCACCTTCTTCAGGATGGAGCCCTGGACCAGGCGAGCTTCGAACATGGTGGCTGTGGAGTTTTTGTGTCTGCGGCAGATGTAAAAATGAGAAAGGCTCCTCTGATAGCTCAGGTTTTTGTGTTGATAGCGAGCACGGAGGCGTCACGCAGATACTACTCTCACAGGAGCGCGGACTTTCGCGTCGAAGCGCGCGCTAACCGCAGGTTTTAATGATTCGGGGGGCGATGGCGTCATTTCCGTTTCCTTGTCGGTGCCTTACTACCGCTAAAAAAAATGGACGATGTTTTCGGCCATGTTGAAGAGGGCAATTGTGTAACCTGGACACTAACATACTTCATTTGTTAATACTTAAAGTATTATATAAGGCAGGGGTGTCAAACATAAGACCCGGGGCCCAGAATCGTCCGGCTTTGGAAAATGCGAATGAGGTCATACATTTAATCGCATTTTAATAAGTTTTACAGCTCTCCCCCACAGCTATTCATACAACACCATAATAATTAAGTAATAGATAAACAATTAAAAAATTCCTATTTTTTTCACTACCTACTTAGCGCCTTGAGGCGACTGTTGTGATTTGGCGCTATATAAATAAAACTGGATAGAACTTGTTTTTTTTTGTTTTGTTTTTTACAATGGGTCCATAAATAAAAAGAGCATAAAAAAGAGCTACCAGTTTTACACATTTATTTCTTATAATTTAAGCCCAAATAGTAGTACTGACAGATTTGTTTTATTTACTACAAGAGCGTGTCTTTGCCATGTATAAAAACTGAGACATACTGTTGAGACTGAACTTGCTATTCTTATATTAAGATATCACAGGGGATTTTCACTAGCTTGGCCCACTAAGGATCAAAGTTGCTGTACGTGGCTCATGATGTCAAATGAGTTTGACATCGCTGGTCTAAGGGGTAAAGCAGGTAGAAAGAAACTACATGCAGTTACTCGAGTATATATAGTCACAAAGCACTGTACAGGAAAATGTAGTAAAATAAAAACAAGGAAAAATAGTAAAATATATCCACGGCAAAACAAAATCAAATTAAAGCACAGAATAAAAATTTAAGCAAGTTGTTTAAAAACAGTTACTGTCTGTAAAAGTGGAGTCCCACTACAACTGACTAATTATGCTGAAATAGAGTTTATGAAACAGACTTTTGGGAGGGATAATCTATGATGATGTATGCACAAGAGCATACCTTATGCAATTTAATACACATTAAATACAGAGAGTGAAGATCTCTTTATTAAGCACATACAGCACATCTGTGGATGAACTATAGGAAAGTAAGTTTACAGAAACATCTTGCAGTTTATATTATTTTCTTTGCTCTTTCCCATCCATTATTTGGGTAAATATACTTAATCTTTTTTTCATCAGTTCACTGCAAGCATCCTTTAAATATTTATCCTAAATTACTGTTTGTTTTTTTTAACCATTCTGTCACTTTCTTTTTATTTTAAACTCGCATATTAAAAACAGGGTTTCCTTCCTGTAAGAAAACAAGTTATGTGGAGAGAACGCAAAGACTTTAAAAACCTTTTTATTGATCAATGAGAAGAACTTGGTTTGACTACCACATGGTGTCACAGGTCACACAAATCACGTCCGAAGTCTGTTGCACACATACAGGCACACATATAAAAGGATGTTACTCTTACATGGCCCTTTAACCCCTGAGAATGTACTGATTCAGGCCACATGACAGGCTGGTCTGACACTCAATTCAGACTTTAAGCAAAGAACAGTCTTACAGGAAAGCCCCCTGCAGTATTAAGGAATGTCAGACTAGAAAGTTTAGTTTACGTGCTGTGGCAGGCGTTTCTTCTGTATTTGGGACGGTTAGAAATTTGTGCAACATTTGACTTAATTCTCTGTTTAGAGGTCAGATAGGATGTAGTTGGTTGCCATTGTGATGATGGGGGCTCCTGTTGGGACACCTGGGAAAGGACCGCTGGACCCGGCGATGTCAACGTGGGAATACAGCAGAGGTGCTTCAGAATCCACGCCGTGCTGCAGTGGGCATGCACAAGGTAATAAAACAGGCTATTGCAGACAAATGCACGTATTCCACATGAATAACAGGTAAATAACAAGATATTCTGCTGATGTGTAAGCACCTTGTCGAGCCCCGAAGCCATGATGAGGAAAGCTGCAGGTGTCTGATGTCCTCGAGGTGTAGCCGAGGATGGCAGATCGTTGGACTGCAGGATATCCTCGTACTCAGACTTGCCCTTGTGGAACTCGTAGTCCTCTCGCCTGATAGTGGAGACCTCAAACAAATCACCCAGCACCTCTCCAGCTGCAAGGGAGAGTGTCACGTTGTTGTTTTCAAGTTTGGAGTGTTCAAGTTTAAATAGCACCATCTGCTGGGAAAGCTGTGGTATTGCAATGTTACGAAAGCATAGTTACAAAACTCTAATGAACCAGTAGGCCTGGCCTCACTGAATACATCCTTATAATTTGCTTAAAACCCAAGATCTATTGAGTTTTTTTTAAATTAAAATCAAATGCATTAATTTAAGTAAACATGCAGCAGTGAAGCACTCCATCAAATAAGGGACTTGATGAAGGGATTTGTTTTATCTCTAGTTTAAATCAATGCTGAACAGAGTACTTCAAAGCATCATCTGTACAGTTAGAATAACTAAAGGACCATTTTCCTTGTCAGTGAAGTCGATTCAGTTGGTTTATATACAAAGGAAGACACAATTACAACTGAACTAACTCTGCTAATAAAGTGCTTCAGCTGCAGGTGAAAGCTCTGAAAAAGCCATCTAAGTAGATCTACAGTTTCATATATTTCTCACCTTTCTGCCACTGAGCGGCGTTCCCGCTGCGATGGGCTGGCCCATTATCCATGATGATCTATGAGGAAAAGTTCCAAACTCAGCTCAGTTTGCACAATGACGATTACAGCACTGGACTATCTGGATGTTCAAAGTGGACATACTGTGGTCCTACTTATTGTCTGTCATGTTTTGTCTGATCTAATTCAGACTGTTACCCTTTATTTACTCCCACATCAATTTTGGACACACTGAGTGGAATCGGTACTTTTCTCAACTGACCAGTTTAGAATATCTTAAATACAAATGGGGAAACTGATTTGGGAGAACCTATTCCATTATAAGGATTTACACCTCTTCAGTGTGCCTGAGAGCTTCTGTATTACAGTTTAAAGCTGGACAGCGTCTTCACTGCCCTAAGGACAAGTTATCAAAAATCCAGACAAACCTGATCCTACATGCATATATTTTAGTTATGCCCAAAGTAACAGATTTTGGAAATCAATATTTGAGACTTTCTAAAATATGCGGTCAAACAGTACATCCATCTTCACTGACTTCACTGTTCGGGGTGGTCCCATTAAGATAGGCCTCTTAGTGAGTATGATACACCATTGGAGGATCTGGTGGGAAACTCTAGCTTACCTGACAACCATTCATATCCTTTGTTGAAAGCATGGCAGCTGTCGTTATTAAGCAGCTGCCATGCAATTATTAGCATACTGAATGTATGTGACAAAATGACCATTTACTTTCATATATAACTGGGTAAATGCACAGATCAAGCATAACATTATGACTAGTGACAGGTGTAGTGAATAACACAGATTATCGTTTCAACACGGCACCTGTTAATGCGTGGGATATATCAGGGAGCAAGTGAACATTTTGTCCCTAAAGTTGACATGTTAGAAGCAGGAAAAATGGGCAAATGTAAGGATTTGAGTGAGTTTGACAAGGGCAAAATTTCGATGGCTTAATGTCTGGGTCAGAGAATCTCCTAAACTGCACCTCTTGTTGGGTGTTCCGGGTCTGCAGTGGTCAATATCTATCAAAAGTGGTCCAAGGAAGGAACAGTGGTGGTGAACCAGCGACAGGGTCATGGGTGGCCAAGGCTCATTGATGCATGTGGGGAGCGAAGGCTGACCCGTGTGCTCAAACTGCCGAAAATGTTATGACAGAAAGATGTCAGAATACACACTGCATTGTTTGTTGTGTATGGGGCTGCACAGCCGCTAACCAGTCAGGGTGCCCATGCTGACCCCTGTCCACCGACGAAAGGCACGTGAGCATCAGAACTGGACTACAGAGCAATGGAAGAAGGTGGCCTTATCTGATGAATTACATTCTCCTTTACATCACATAGCTCCTCTTGGTGATAGCCGGGTTCACATGGATGCAAAAATAGTTCAAGAATAGTTGGAGGAGCACAACAATGAGTTTGAGGTGTTGACTTGGCCTCCAAATTCCCCAGATCTCAATCCAATCGAGAACCTGTGGGTTATGCTGGACAAACAAGTCTGATCCATGGAGGCCCCACCTCACAACTTGGAGAACTTAAAGGATCTGTTGCTAACATCTTGGTGCAGATAGCACAGCACACCTTCAGGGGATCTAATGGAGTCCACGTGTCCATGGGCGAGGGCCGTTTTGGCAGCAAAAGGGGGACCAACACAAAGGTGAAAACGGTGGTCATTATGTGATGCCTGATTGGTGTTTGACTATGTTCATATTCTTGATCGTATTCTAAGGGCAGGGTGGGAGAGGTTTGAGAAATGTGTTTTTTGTTGGTTTATATAGTTTTGTATTGTATGTCATTATGACATAAAATATAATAAAGATTTTGATTAAAAAAAATGTCTTCTGTTCGCAAGGGGCAGTCAATCAAAAGAAAGCTGGTTTAAAGGGGGAGGAGCTAAAACAGCTTGAGGGACTGCATAAATGTAGTAGAGTCCAGGTTCCCTTTAATCTGCGTATTTATTGTCTGAGCTTCAGCCGTACTCACAGAGTAGTTGGGTCCCATGGCTCTGATGGCGTGACCAGTCAGAGTGGCGATAGTAAACAGCTGAGGAGAAATCTCATTCATTGCCTGCGGAGAGCAGAGGTAAAGTCACACTGGGAAAGGGGTGCAAATGGAAAATAATTCCTCAAGATTCTAATGAGACTTTCTGACCTTCTCCTTCATCTCGCAGAGGAGGTCAACCATGACCATACGACCCTCGGCATCAGTGTTTCCCACTCTCACTCTACGGCCCGCACGGGAAACCACAAGTTCATCCGCTACGTAGCAATCTGAGAGAGAAAAAAAAAAGCTGTCAGCTGACAGGACTCAAGAGAAATATTGTGGAAAAACAAGTGAAGCACACTGACCTGCACCCACACTGTTCCTGACCATGGCCATCACGCCAAAAACCTTCAGGTGCTTTGGTTTCAGCTGGGCTACAATCTAAAAGTGCAAGAGGAGGTAGGGAGGAGAAAATTTCAAGTTTCACTATCCAGTTTATCCACTATCCAAGCTTTTTGTTGGTGGTGACTGAGCAGCATGCAGTGCTGATTTATCGCTGAGTCACAAGCGATGAATATTTATTCCAAGTGTTTATCGTTCGGGTGCAAAGAGGCGATTATTCACCTGGAAGAAGCCGGCGACAGCGGCAGCTCCACACTTGTCCCTGTGCATCCCAGACATGACGCCACCAGCCTTGATGTCTGCTCCACCAGTGTCGTAGGTGATGCCCTGGAAACACCACATTAGAGACACATCTGCCATTTTTGTGTCTGGTTTCTCCCTTATTTTAAGACCTACCTGCTACTATTACAAATGACTAAACACACACATCTGAGGTTTTGGGGTGTATACGTAATGTAGTCAACATACACAATCTACACACTACACCAACAACACAATCTGGCAACTCACAACCGATTTAAGAGGTGTGTGTTCAGCTAATCTCTCTAACACGGATTCACTATTTTAGCTCTCTGAACATGCAGTAAGAGAGACTTTAAAACACAACATAAATAATAGTGAGTCAAGGGATATTTGCAACCTGTCAGGTGTTTGTGACAAATACATCTTGGTGAAGTTTGAAAGATTTTCACTGATACAAGCTTCCTGAGTCAAAACACACAACTAAATATCTTTAACACAATTATGACCAAATTTTCACCGATAATGAGCGGCTCTCAGCATGAATGCCATGGTAATTTGGAGCTTTTAATTATTTCTTTGAACAGTTCTTTTTTTAGGGTGGAATGATTGTACAGCACACATCTTTAATTACTTTAAAAGGCAAGAATTGGGTGCACATGTTTGAATATATTTTGGATTTTCTTTAATCCACACAGGGTCAAAAATACACATACAGCCTTAAATATATACATACTCACTCAAATCTTGTAGTAAGTGGTGCTGAACATTCTACAATGTCTTTTAACTTGACAAGCAAAAGGCCTATTAACTTCTCGTTAGTGATCATGATTGATTGATCGATCGATCAACTGCTAGTTTCTCTTTGACAGCATGAAAAGAATTTGTTTGGTAGCACTCATTGGATTGCTCAATCCTCAGAACAATGGGAAAGTCCAAGAAACTCAATGAAGAAGGAGAATTGCAGATTTACGCTAGTTGGGAATGTCTCTTGGAGCCATTTCTAAACAACTGCAGATTCCAAGATCATCAATTCAAACAACTATATGTAAGCACAAGTTATTCAGATGTGTTACCGCTTTGCAAAGGTCTGGAAGAAGACCCAAACTGTGACCCTCAGATGAGGGGAAACTGTTTAGGATGTTCAGGAACCACCAAGACTCAAAGCCTGCCATGAACTGAAAACTGCTGGAGCACCTGCATCATTGTCACAGTGAAGCCAGTTTTATATCACCGTGGACTGAAAGGGTGCTGACCGAGAAAGAATCTCCTGCTTCAAAATCGGCACCTTCAAGGGTGGCTGAAATTTGCAGCTGCCCACATGGACGAGCCAAATGCCTTCTGGAGAAACGTTTTATGGTCAGTGGAGACAAAGACTGAGCTGTTTGGCCACAATGACAAGAGGTATGTTTGGAGGAATAAAGGTGAGGCTTTCAAATCTAAGAACGCTGTACCAACTGTCAAGCATGGTGGTGGTAGCATCATGCTCTGGGACTGTTTTGATGCTAGTGGTACTGGTACACTGCACAAATTGGATGGAATAAGGAAGGAGGAGAACCTCCACATTCTGCAACTTCACCTCAAATCAACAACTACAAGGTTGAAACTTGGATATAACTGAGTGTTCCAACAGGACAAACACATAGTAAAACAGGTTTGGGAAAGGAAAAAGAAAGCTAATATTAAACTTCTGGAATGGCCTTCCCAAAGCACCGATCCAGGTCGATGCCAAGAAACCAACCAACCAATTTAAATGAACTCTACCAATTCTGCCAAGAAGATGGGCAGAGTTCATATGTACACTTTTGACCCTGTGTAATTAAAAGATGTATGTTGTACAATCATTCCAGCCTGGACAAAGAACAGTTCAAAGAAATCATTATGTATTATCATATACTGTTAGAAGGGGGGGGTGCTCATACTAAAATATCTAGCCTGATTTTAACTGGTTCAAAGGCAGACACGTAAGTATCATCTCACCTTTCCCACCAACATGAGCGTCTTTTGGATCGGCCCCTCTCCAGTGTACTGCAGCTTGATGACTCTGGCCTGGTGACGAGGTACAGCTGCAAGACAAGGAAGCAATAAATAAGTGTGCATACTTATTAAAAATCAACAAAAACAAACAGCTCTTAACAGCATTGTGATTCTGTGTTGTCCTACTGTTGGCACAGCGGTTGACTGCAGCCAAACACGGATACTCTTTCTCCAGAGTCTTAAGGTCGCTCACCACTTCAACCTGAGGGTGAACAAACACAGACTTGTGTTTATGTTTGGGTGGGAAAAAAAAAAAAAAGGTTACAGAAGACCCAAAGATCTACAAAAATGTCCTAAACTGACAATGTTTCAACAGAATTTCCCCAATTCTGATTTCTTCTAACAAAAGTATGGATCTAACAATAGTCCTTCTAACCTGCACAGGACTGTTCTTAAAGAGTTCCTGGACATAGTCAGCCACACGAGGAGCAGCCATACGTTCAGGGTCCGAGCCGCCGATGTCACGGTACGTGAGCCTGAGGGGGCAAAATGTGGTCAGTTTAGGAAATCTGTGCAGAGAATGAAGTATCAGTAAAGTACCTGACTCACCTCCCACTCTCCAGAGCATTGGCTAGCTCCACCAGCTTTTCCCCCTGAGCCTCCTCTGCTGCCCACAGTCCCAGAACACAGACCTTGTACTCACTATTTTTCACGTTGCTCTCTCTCACTTCAAGGGGCTTTTGGGCACAAACAGAATGCAATGACTGTCCTTTTTGCACACTTAAACATTTTGCTTGTTTTTAATTAATGGCTCCATCCAGAGAACCTGGAATCTGAATACAAGAAGGTTGTGCTGAGTTTCCGTTTTGAAGAACGGTTTTTCATGTGCAAATGTGTCCAGAGAAGTGATTCCCAAGAGTTACTGCACAATAGGTAAATTATTATTATTATTATTTTCAGTTTTGTAGTTAAATTTGAAATGAACATAAAATATTTAAAATTAAGCGACAGAATTTGAAGAAATTACAACTATATCAAAGTAAAAGAGGTGGACCCGGTCCCAACTTAGCAATACTTAACTTTTGGAGTGATTCCTGATCTGGATCCAAATATCCTAGATCCAGGGACTTAATTCATGCATAGGAGAAGGAATCTGCAGCATTGGCATGCTCTTGTTTTTGGCAGTGAAAGAATTAAAAAGGAACAGTGGCTCTACCTCATCAAGCAAATCCACAGAAGATCAAAATCAATAAGTCTTGTGATTAAAGGATAATGAGCCAGGGAAAACTTTCAGATTTTTAAAGTGGGCCACGGCATCAGTATGTTTTGGAAAAACGTCTGTAGAGTGACTAGTTATTATCGTCTGTGGTATCTGCGGCTGTATGCGTCCACCTCAAAGCTGAGATGGCCTGAAGTTTTGTGCAATGCTCCAAAAAGGCCTGGCACCAGATTTCACCAAGAGCTTCAAACTACAGAGTAGACATTATAAAGCTACTACACGGAACTTGTCATTACTGGTAAACAGCACACCATCAGTGGAGATCTTCTCTCACCATGTAGAGTGCATGAAGGGCTCCAAGTGCAGCCACCAATGTGCAGTTTCTATAGTTTGCATGTGGAGGACACACCAGCAGGGGGCGCTGCATGCCGGCTTTTAAGGCACTGAAAGGACAAACGGATAACGCATGAAGCAGAAAACTCAGAGGTAAACCATCAATTCCAGTCAAAGAGAGAAAAAAGAAAACAAATTAGCTGCTGTCAACAGACCGCTTGATGCCACTGACTGCTGCATCACTGAAGCGCCTGATGTCATCGTAGTCACGGTTCACAGGGCCGGTGGAGGCAAACACCAAGCGGTTACCAGGAAGGCCAGGGACCTTGATGACCACCACCTCTTCCCCCAGACCGCCGTCCACCTAAACACAAAGTGTCACCACACAAGAAAATGCATCAATAGAGGGCTTGCTGGTGTTCAGGTTTAGTACCACAACTGCAGTATGTCACAGTCACACTGTTCTGGAGTTTTGGAGGGCTAATGATTTCAGGTCCCTCACTGCAGCTGCTTACAACACTTACTGTGACAGTAACGTAACAGGCTACTTGTGCCACGGTGTTAATCAGCGAGTGCGCAGTTTAGAAAGAAAGCCCAATGATGAATGATTCCCTGTGAGCAAGCACTTGGCGACAGTGAGACCGAAAAACTCCCTTTTAACAGGAAGAAACCTTAGTCAGAACCAGGCTCAGGGAGAGGAAGCCATCCATCGTGACCAAATGAGGGTGAGGCGAAAGAAGAGAGCAGAGAGAAACAGGACAAAAGACAAATTATAAGAGAACAAGCCAGAGTTTAATAATTACAAATTAGTGAAAAGAGATGAGTGAAGAAGAAGCATTCATTGCATCATGGGAAGCCCCCAGCAGCCTAGGTCTGTTGTAGCATAGCTAAGGGATGGTTCAGGGTCACCTGATCCAGCCCTAATTATGAGCTTTATCAAAAAAGGAAAGTTTTAAACTTAATCTTAAAAATAGAGAGGGTGTCTGTCTCCTGAATCCAGACTGGGCATTGGTTCCACAGAAGAGGGGCCTGAAAGCCTCCCATTCTACCCTTATATACAGTGGGTACGGAAAGTATTCAGACCCCTCTAAAATTTTCACTCTTTTTTTCACTGCAGCCATTTGCTAAAATCAAAAAAGTTCATTTTATTTCTCATTAATGTACACTCAGCACCCCATCTTGACAGAAAAAAACCCAGAAATGTAGAAATTTTAGAAAATTTAGCAAAAAGGAAAAAGTGAAATATCACATGGTCATAAGTATTCAGACCCTTTGCTCAGTATTGAGTAGAAGCACCCTTTTGAGTTAGTACAGTCATGAGTGTTCTTGGAATGATGCTGTACCCTAGGAACCACAAGTAAGCCAGCAGCGTGAGAACAAAGTACCCTGAGGATAATAAGGTACTATGATTATTTAAGATTTTATATGAGAGGAGAAGGATTTTAAATTCAATTCTGAATTTCATATGGCAGAAATATGATCTCTCTTTCTAGTCTCAGTTAATATTCTCACTGCAATTATCTATTAACTTCATTACTACATTGTGGACCTTTTCAATCCATATAATTCTATTTCAACTATTTATATCAAGGAAAAATAGACTACATATAACATGCACACTTGAGAAAATGCAGAAATTTAAACAATCAATCTTGAATGAATCAGTAATCCTAAAATGTATTTTCTGTATCTTCTGTAACTCACTATGTTATGGCATAAACAAATGCCCCTTTTCCATTAGTGTGGTGCCCATGCCAAACTAGAACTGCTTCAAAGCAGTTCCACCAAAAAAATGCAAGAGGCAGCCCCCAGATTACTTCAAAAGACCACCTGATTATTTCATCCTTTGTTTATTTTCATTTGATCTTGTTCCATTTAACTTTATCTTCTGCATCCATCTTTGGCACAAGTGCATGCTAATATAGTACTGTATAAAGGAAACATCAGGTGAGATGAGTCGGACTCTTACAGCACTGTAGTCCTGCAGCGGGGCTTTCAGGGACTCGAGGTGAGAAGGCAGGGACTCATGGCTCTGGGTCACTAAGACGATACCGTCAAAACTAGAAAGAGGGCATAAACTGCCTGTTAAGAAAATCTATAGCATGAAAACTGACAGTCAAAGAGGAAGCAGAGCCTGATACTTACTTTTGGTTCCTGAGGTCATTGGTCCACTCGATGGGCTGGACGCTGGAGAGAGAAACAAACTACAATGTTAGCAGAGTCTAATGAGAAATCTCAGAAGGCAGGGTGATACAATCAGGCTCTTTTATAATGAAGGCTAACGATAACAAACTGGGTCAAAGTTCTCTAAGGTCTGCAACGGCTCAGGAATGTCACAGAATACATTTTCTGTGGCTGTCAAAACATTTGGCCTTTCCTGCTCCATGCACCTTGGAGGCAGGTGCAGTCGTGCCAGAAATCTGTGCACCTGAGGTGAAATTACTGTTTCCAGCATGCGCTTTACAGGAAACAAAATCTTCAGGAGACCAACTCGTTTCTCATGAGTCAGATACTTCTGGGATCATATGACGCTTAGGAGAAGGGAAGTAACAGCAAGTAAAAGTGTTTCAGATATGAATAAATATCTACAGCAGTGTAGGAGGATCAGATTTAAACAATGAATGTTCAGCATTTAGATAAATAACGAAAACAGCCAGTTTAATTCAGTACAGGTGTGCGCAAAGTCAATTAAACAATTGCTTAATTGTAACAAAAGACCACTAACTACTTTAAATTGAGTTTTATATGAAATACAGTGGGTTAATATGGTTTTGGCTACAATTACCTACTCGTACTTTCTGCAATCAGTTAATATAACAGTAAAACAAATTACTTGATTTTTGTGCACATATATTTGTTTCATATACCAAAAAAAAGAGCCTTATTTCCAGTGGTCTGACATTTGTGAATAAAAACGTAAAATGTTACACTTGCATCCGGATCCTAGCATGCGGCACAAAGCTACACGCCAGAAAACCTTTAAATCGTTAGATCAACCGTTTAATTTAAATTGAAAATTAACAGTTAATCGTACCTGGTGCACATTTTGCGTAGTCTTCCTCCGGGATCTTCAGAGTGAAAGAAGCAAATGAGCCTTCCTAGACCGGTAAAGAATTGGTCACATGATCCGCTCGTGCTGCCTTCACGGATTTTCGTAGTTTGCCAATACGCTAATCTCAGTCGTAAAATGCTAGTTAGGTAGGATGATAAAGGCCGCCGTGACACCAAACAGCTACCTTAAGTTTATAATTAAGTAGTAAAATTGTGTGTTGTGAATTTATGTCATGCTTTATTGTACAAAAGTCAAAATTTAAGGTGGCTGGGCCAACTAATTTCCTATTGTACCTTAAGGCACAAGAAGGACAAAGTAGGGAATTGTAGTTTCCACTATTGATTCGTTAAAAACCAAAAGCTCCATTTACAGGAATATATCACAAATATATGTATCAACTACTGCTAGCACTGCTATAAAGACAGTCGTGGCAGCTCGGCGCTGGTTGAGGGATTTATCTCGCTCTGGACGGGACTGAGCTTATGGACTACAAATGCTAACCGGAAGTAGTTGAAAGTGGTGTTTTCTGTGCAGAGCTGCAAAAACAAGGGAGGTGAGTACAAAGGTCGAGGTAGAAGCAGCAGGTCTCACGGTTGTTCTGTAAGCGTTTTGGTACAGTGTGAACGTTAAAATGGCTTTTTAAGAGATCTGAGATAAGCAGATCACCTCAGGCTGCAGGTAAAGTTCCTGCACACAGAAGCGGATTTTTTTTTGCACCGTGGTTATAATTTATAGCTCTATTATCATGTGACAGCAGGAGACGATAATTACTGGTTATTATTTTGTGCAGACTAGCGGACTTTATTTGCACTTGATCTATTTTGGCAGCCTGTTGTCAGAAAAGTTCGAGTTTAGTTTACTTTTTGATTTACATCCAGAGTTTAATAGTTTGACATGAGGCATTAAAAGTCGGAGAATATGGGAAATATAAGAAAAGAAGAGTTACGGTCTTTCATATGTTCACGTCGGAGCTGTTTTATTGCATTGCAAACTCTTCTTAATGCAATTGTCTAATTGGCAAATGTCGAGTTGGCAGCAACTCGTGTATTTTGGCATGTAAACACGATTAAGACGACCTGCTGTAGTTCAAACTGAGCATCGGAATGGGGTGTGGGTGAGATTTAAGTGTCTTTGAACATTGCATAGTTGTTGGATACCACGCCATGTCACTAAGCTGGTTTTTTGTAGTTCACTGTCCTCAAATGGCCTCCACAGTCACCAGATCTCAGCACCTTTGGAATGCAGTGAAACATAAGATTCTCTTCAAGCGTATCAACAAATCTGCAGCAACTGTGTGATGCTATCATGTCAACATGGACCAAAATCTCTGAGGAATATTTCCAGTACCTTGTTTAATCTTTGCTTAGAAGAATTCAGGCAGTTCTGAAGGCAAAAGAGGGCCTTCCCAGTACTAGAAATGTGTACCTAATAAAGTGTCCAGCTAGTATAGTTTATAATGACAGCAGTTTCATAGCAGGACTGTGCTAAAATAGCAAATTGAGACACAAGAACTGAAATCACTGACATTTTTGAAATGTTTTGTAATTCCTAAAAATGTTCAGACCTTCAGTGGTGTCAGCATCTTTGTTGCCTTCATTGAAGGATCATGTGTGACCTCTCCCATCGCTTCCCTGCTCCTCCTCCTCTTCTCACATCAACAGATGAGACTTCCTCTTCGCTCCTTTTGCATCTTCAGGAGTGTAATTGCTCGAGGGCAAGTGGCAAACACGCAGAGGCGAGGACTGAGCGGTGCAGCGATGCGTCTGGTGCAGTTTCAACGCCATGTTGATGATGGAGGCAGAATCAAGGTGGGCGTGGAGCAAGGTGAGGGGCTCGGTGTGGTGGATCTGAAGGCGTTTGACCCCTCCATGCCGTCAACAATGAGAGAGCTGCTGGAGCTGGGTGACGAGGGCCTGGAGCGTGCACAGAGGTGTCAAAAACTCTTCCATCGAGTCATACAGTTGATTTATGCCTCTTCTACTTGTGACTCTCTTCAGTTATCAGCTCCCTTGATTATATTCATCTTCCTCATATTTCTTCACAGTTAAAACAATCTTCTTTCCCATATGCATCAACAAGCTTGGTCATCTTTCCTGAAACTTCTATTTTCCACATCATCATCATTTCCCCACATCTTGATAAACCAGTCCTCTTCCTCGTTCTCTTCAGAGCCCTGGCGTCTGGTCAGTGTGTGGTGGATCGAGCAGACATCCAGCTGCTGTCCCCTGTCACGGGCCCAGAGAAGGTGGTATGTGTGGGCATGAACTACCGCGACCACTGCCTGGAGCAGAACGCACCAATCCCCAAAGAACCAATCATCTTCAGCAAGTTTCCCAGCGCTATCACGGGGCCGTACGATGACATCATACTGCCCCCTGAGAGCCAGGTGAGAGCAAGAAAACCAACTTCACTTCACTTGCAAAGAACTAACCAAGTGCTTTACAAGAAGAAAAAAGGAGCAGTGCTAAATCCAAATAAGTAAAAGTTATATAATATGTGCATTGAAGGACATCTGAGTCATTTTTGACCAGGAAATGTCCTTCAATGAAGATATTAAGTAAATATATAGGACTGCTTTTTGCATTTGTGCAATATCTCCAAAATTAGAAGCATCCTGTCGCAGCATGATGCTAAAAAGCTAATTCATGCATTTATTACTTCTAAGCTGGACTATTATAATTCATGACTATCAGCTTGCCCTGAAAGCTCCATGAAAAATGCTGCAGCTAGAGTACTAACAGGGACTAGAAAGAGCATATTTCTACCATACTGACTTCTCTTCATTGGCTCCCTGTTAAATCCAGAATTTAATTTAAAATTCTTCTTCTTACATACAAGGCCTTGAATAATCAGGCCCCACCTTATTTTAAAGACCTCATAGTACTATATCGCCACAATAAAGCTCTTCGTTTTCAGACTGCAGGCTTACTTGTGGTTTCTAGGATATTTAAAAGTAGAATGGGAGGCAGAGCCTTGATTAGGACTGGATCAGGTGACCCTGAACCATCCCCTAGTTATGTTGCAATAGGCGTAGGCTGCTGGGGGGTTCCCACGATGCATTGAGTACTTCTTTTTCATTCACCGCTTTTCATTGTTCATACCCCACTCTGCTTTTAATCAGTTTTTAATAATCTCTGGCTCTCTTCTACAGTGTGTCTTTTGTCCCGTCTCCTTCCCCTCAGCCCAAACCAGCTGTGGCAGATGACTGCCTCTGCCTGAGCCTGGTTTTGCCACAAGTTTCTTCCTGTTAAAAGGGAGTTTTTCCTTCCCACTGTCACCAAGGACTTGCTCATAGGGGTTCCTTTTGATAGCTGGGTTTTTATGCTTTTTTTTTTTTTAAATAATATAAAGCTCCTTGAGGAGATCGGTTGTGAGATAGCGGTTTATGATGATGTCTGAGCAACGAACAGGTCTAATGTAGCCTATGAGATGACAGAAAAGTAAAACAGCTAAACACAGTGTAATATATCAACATTTGTTTCTGGTAAAGGCAGCATGGTGTGCAGATAATAAAAGGTACAGTTTCAAAAAAAAATTTTTCCTCAGATTTTATAATGTTCCTTAGTTGAAACACCAGGACTAATGGAGAGACTTTGCACTGAGCTGCTGTAGGTTATCAGGGAGAGTCGATGCGCCCTCAGCTGTGCCTGTTAGTCACAGGTCTGCACAGCTTTGACCCCTGCAGACGGACTGCAGTCCACCGCAAGTGAGCTAACTACATACTGATGTCAGCCTACAGTGAGTGGAAGACTGAACCCAATTCTCACATTAATACATGTATTGATGGAAATAGAAAAACACTTTTACATTAGCGGTTAAAGGTATAGTAGATTTTTTTCAAGGTAGGAATCTGGTGAGGACCAGCTAGAATAAAATGCAAGGTTACTTCAAGGAAATGCTAAAATATTACAGAAAATTTAGTATGAGATTTTTGGGGACTCCTTAAGGCTGGCATTAAAAGTAGCCACTGCAACATGTTCTATGTTTAGTGACTGATTATAATGTAACCAATAAAATGAATCTTTTGTTTTCCAAGAGCTTTTGGCAGATGTGAACAGTGCCTCTTTTTCCTTTATTTGCGATGCAGGATAAGAATGAGCAGCAACACAACACTCGCATTAAAA